>VNJO01013078.1:0-38487 GCA_008042535.1 Drosophila tani | reverse complement strand
TAAGGGGTTAAAAGGTAAGGAATAAATTTTTAAAAAACTAAGCAGGAAATATTGAAGACTTTTCTATAAATTTTAAATTTATTTAAATTAATTTTAATGGAATAAAAGAGTTCTAACATTGTAAAACCTTTCTAAGGCTTAAGTTAAGAACTCTTTTTTTTTCTAATTTATTAAGTAGATATTTTTCAAATCAAAATATTTCTCTCAGAGCCTTCATAGTGCTTTTTATTCCGGCATATTTATAGCACAGATTTGATGGCCCGAGGAGTTCAGGGTGTGGGTGAGTGAGTGAGTGGCATGCCTGGTCGCATAGAATGATCCTGGCTGGCGGATGATGAGATTGCCATTGACATTTTAGTTTTCAATTAGTTGGGCGAACACAGGATGTGGCCCCAGGATACAACCCCGCACCCGCACTCTGCCCCTCCCCCGGCACGGATTTATTCATCCTAGCCCCGGGGAAACAGTCGTCGTCTGTGCGGCGCCCTCATAAATATGTAAAAATCAGCCAAAAAGCAGCAAAGAAAATAATGCTGCTCCTGCCTTGTTTTGCCATTTCACCTGGCAGATAACAAAAACATAAAAATTAAATATCAAAATGTATGCGACACAGCGACAGTGCGTGTGTGTAATTATTTATAAGCAGAGAAAGAGCAGAGAGAGATGTCATCGTCATGTAAATGAAACCAGAGCGCCAAAGGACGCTCCAAGGACCTCTATGGCAACGACTGAATGCCAGCTAAGCATAATTATTTCATCTCCTTGTTGTGTCTGCTGTGTGTGTTTCGGAGCACAGGAGAGTGTGATTGATAGCCAGGGCTTCCTCAAAGTTAGAGACAAATACGAGGTTCCTGGCACTGATGGCTTTGAAGAATTTCTTCCCTCCAAAATTATTTGCATTAAATTTAAGCGGTGTTTGGGTTTAATTAACATATATTTAATACTACTTAATATGAAGTAAATATATTTAGAATATAAGTACTGACTGGGTGTAGTTTTCTTAGGAGAAGTATTTACGTTAAGTTGTATTAATTGAGGAGAGTACTTTACAAGAAAATTACGTACTAAAAATTACTCTATTAAAAAGTGATTTAAATATTTCTTATAATTAAAAAGAATTCATAAGTACTTATATTTTATTGGCTTCCTACTTGACTTCCTCGAAAACGAGCTTAACTACCACTGAGACTAATTTGTATAGATAATGTGTGTATTTATGTTAAGTGCTTATTTATGAGCAGTTTCCTCGAACTGTATTTATAACGTTATTGAGCCTATTATAACTTTTGCTAACAAAAATGTCCCCCAAATGCCATTAAAGCCAATGAAATGCCCATGTGGAGGCGGGAATCACAGTGAAGTCCGCCGCCTAATCAATAGTTTCCTTGGGTTTGAGTTCCCCTTCGATTCGGGAAATGCCAAACTCTGAGCTGGAGCCATGATAGATGCCTCCTCATCACCGGGAGCAGGGGGAAAAAAATCCGGTGGCTGTGCTAAGGCGTCTGACAGCTCAGCGGGTTTCCCCCGGGGGCGGGGTAAGCGTTCCGGGAGAATGGAGGTGGGAGGTGGGTGGCACACACCCAAGAAACACCCTTCAGTGGCGGTTGTCGTCGCCATACTTTTAGCATAAACAGCCGGAAGCGGAAATGTTGATGACGCTCGCCGTTTCGCTGGCTCTCTCACTCTCTCTCTCGCATATCCTTGTGTGGGTCCTGCCTAGCATCCACTGACATCCACCGCATTTGTGTCATTTGTTTAGCTGTCATTGCCGGCGTATTGCCGCTGACAGCTCTCCGTTTGGTTGGGGAGCGATGGCGCCAGAGGATTGAAACGGGGATCCTGCGATGGAGATCCTGCTATTTCTATGAGAAATCACCCAAAAATTAGCCGTCGCCGCATTAAATCTAATCTGATCCGATTTTCTATTACCAATTGTGCCTGCTGCTAGCGAGAGGCTTCCCTCGTATCCTTTCATATAATATCCCTGTTTGTGTCTCTGCTTTATCTCAATTTGCCTGAGGATGTATGTGAGTGTCGCTGCTGCCTTTAATCTTTTTATCGTACTTTAACACTTTGGCTTCGGTTTCGTTGACTTTCACGCCTTTTGTTCTCCGCGGGTCCTTGGTCCTTTATTAGACCCCGAAATAAAAGCAGGAGCAGCGCACAATGTGGCGCGAAAAATGTCGCGTGCTGATTTGTCCTTTTTTTTCACCCCCTCAGCTAGTAGCTGCTTGTCATCGACCCTTTTGGGTCCTTTTTGCCAAGATCCGGGTATTGCTTTCGCGGCACCCTGCGGGGATTCCCCCAATAGAGCTGGGAGAGAGCCTGATATATGGCGCGATTAACACGGAAAGGGCCTTAATTGATTCTTGGCCGCCTCGTAATCGCAAGCGTAAGCTTGACCGCCGGCTTTACTGGCCTTTATCGACAAGTGTCAGTTCGAGCCAATCGAGTTCCGAGTTCCGGGCTGACATTTGGCCAAAAGCGATTGTCGCCGCCCTTGTTTTGCTTAAAGCCCAAATTAATTAGGCAAGAGTCAAGAGTCCTCAGATACCATTCCCCGTTGAGCACGCAATGTGTTCATGCAACAGATTATTTATGCTTTCAGTGGATGCACGTCACCGCCATCATCGCCCTCGTCGTCATCGTGTGTTGCCATAGTATAATATTAAATTACACTGAGTAAATAAAAGCCGGGACTCATACAGGAGGCAAAGGAGGAGACGACAGGAGGCAGGAGGCAGTTAACCGCACACTCAGTCGCAGCCTGAGATCCTGAAACCATGAGACTGAGATGCCAGGATAGGCGCAGCCACAATTTCAGGGAAGGCAATGGTTTATTCAAGGAGACAGAGCTAGAAAAGGTATCCTTAATGCTCTTAAAAGTCTTCATATTTATATAATAATAAATATTAATAATCATTAATGATTAATTATTATTCAAAAATATTATAAACGATCTTAGAACTCTTTGAATTTAGCTTTTAAACAGTTCTTAGTATTACATTAATTGGGATTTTTGGCATACACAAAGTGTATATATATTTATGTACTTATAAATACTTTATAAAGGCTTCCGCTAATTGATTTTTTATTTAAATATTCCCAAAAAATATTTTAAAAATTTTAAGACTTAAAAAAGAACCCATTTTAAAGTCACGACTTAACTTTGTAAGCAACCCGTTCGACAAGGCCTTCAACACTCTCTGCCGTGCCTTGCCTGGTTTCCAGTGCGGCTTAATTTGGTACCGGCTTTGTCATAAATAATGCAAGGCAAACGTTGCAACAGTCCCAGCGCCATGCCACTGACTCCAACCCCTTTAAGGACCTGCACCACAACCCCTCCCCCAATCTCGAACCCATCGTTGTCCTTCTCGTTCGCTCGCGGGCTTTACTCAATATGCAGTTAGCTGCGCTCAAACGTGCTGCAATTACGGCTCCAACCTGAGCCGCCACCCACCCCATTTCCCCGCCCCCATTTTCCAGAGGAGAGGAGAGAGGGTATCCTTCTGCAAACGGCTTTTTGCAGTGAGCAACGTCATTTGTACTTAATGACTTTTCAACGTCGTGTGCGTGCAACGTCATTTTCTTGAGGCTTTTTTGGCTGCTGCCGCTTGGCTCGTTCGTTGTTCGCTCATTTGCTTATTGCTTAACAGCCGAGGGGGTGGCGAGGAGAGGGAAGTACAAGAGGTAAGGGGGGGCCATGCCATAAATAAAACACGCACGAAGCCCACGGGGCGGCTACGTGATGCGTGCCTGCACCTGTTGCACTCAGAAACGCCGTTTGTGCCGCGTTTAATTGCAAAACAAGTTGCGGCCTCGTGCACAAAGTATTTTCCAGCACATTTTCCACCTAAAATATATATAGAAGGAGGGCCCGGCTTAAGTGGAAGTCATTTTTCACAAAGGGAAGGTAGAAAAGGGCTGATAGATATGCTATTTTTCTAAGGAAATAGGTTATAAATAATTGTTTTAGAACGAATTTATAAATTTTAAACATTTTCGGTAACATTTATATTTATTTTCTAACATCTAATGTGTTTATTTTTATTAAATTAATAAGGGAACAATGAATTTGTAAGATAATAGCAACTTTATTTTGTTATTTATATTTATTGAAACATATTAATAAATAAACATAAACTTTAGATATTTTGTAAACAAATATACACCCTTCATGACTTTATTCCATTTTTCTAAAAGGATATACTTATATTCGACTCCGACAGCACTAACGAAAACATCAAAGCAATCTTCGGCCTAAAAGCCTAAAAAGGCAAAATGGGTAAAGGCATAAAAAAAATCGCTGCTTATGCAGTGCAGTCTGCTTATCGGAAAATGTTTAATAAAACACATCTGCCCTAAAGAAGGCGGAGGAGAGTGGCAAAATTATTATATATGGGCCACGCCGGGATTTTCCGGGTGAGGCAAAAATGATTTAAAATATTTCTTTTGACAGCTCGCCCAAAGTTTGGCCCGACTTTAATCGCCTTGTCGATGGAAAGGTCCGAGGGGGGATGGCCCATTAATAACACAACAAAAAAGAGAAGATCAGGGAAAAAATAAAGAAGTTACTAGAAGGGAAGTTATACGAAGATTTGACACTCTTGTAAGTTAATATCTTTGACCAGGTAGAGGTTATATGAGGCTGTTATTTAAGAAAGAAAACTATAGTATCCCTAAAAGCCTTTAAATAATACAAATTTTGACTGTTCATAGACAGGAAATTACGTTAATTATTTGCAGTACTTCTAAAGCTTATTTATACATGTTTTAATTTATTTATGATGCTTGAAGTATTGAAGATGCCTTCTCTATATGATTATATACTCTTTGATAATAGTCTCTATATTTTAAACTAAACAAGGTTAATTTAAACTAAGCTAAGCTGTGCCTTACAAACTCCCCATAAAAATCATAATACCCTTCAAGGACTTGCATATAAAAAATGAAATTCAATAAGCGTGATTTGGATAGCCAAGCCAACTGAACTGAGGCAAACGGAACCGCATCGAATCGGGGGGAAGGCATCGGCATCGCCATCGACATCATCCGAGCAACTGGTCAAAGCATTCAACCAACCCTCGGTTGTGTGGAAATGTGGAAATGGGAAAAAGAGGGAAATATTTAAGGCGTTGGCCCGGGGATGCCAATAAATCAAAGGGCCCGAAAAAAGGTTGCCCCCAAACAATGCGCGGCATCTGTAGAATTCTCCCCTGGACCACACACACACATCAAATGGGTGTTGTTGTGTATGGTGTATGTGCGTGCGTGTGCTCCTCTTCTGTTTGTTGTTTGTTATTTGTTGTTCGGCGGCTGCGTTGTTGATTCTAGGCACACTTTCGGTCAGAGGCGACAGAGTGTGGGGGAATTGTGAACAACTTTTGAGCAATTAAGTTCTCAACTTCTGGGATTTATCAGAAATTCTCCACTTTAATTCGATATATGAAGGGTTTTCCTTACAGGAATTTAATAAATACTAAGAAATTTGAGTTTTGTTAAGGAAACTTTACTGGTAAAAGCTAGGTAAAGATTTTATGCGGATTAAGGATTAAGGTAATAAAAAGCAAGGTATCTTTTATTTTTTAAAGCCTTTTACCAGCTCCAAACTTTTTTTAAAATAAGCATTTTTATCACCCAAAAATAAAAATAAACCCGCAGTTAATTATTTCAGCTAGCTTTGCAAGTTTTAAAAATACATCAGAAGGGATTCCCTTCGTCAGCCTGTTGAAAACATGTTCATAATTGGTTTTACACACGTTTACTTATGTTGCATTTTTGCCACATTTTCCCGTGCAATGGAAAAGTGAGAAAAAGCGAGCAAACAAAGTTTTCAGAGCCCAACCCAACCCAACAACAAGCGAGTTTAATAAAATTAATGGCCCCACTTTTCGCCCAGGAAAAGTGTCGGAATGACCGCTGCAGTCTGGACTGGGTGAGGAAAATCATCGCTCTGCTATGGATGGAAATGGTTTGTGGAAATGGAGCTGGAGCCTGGGAAATGGAAAATGGGAAATGGGGAGAACTGACTCTGAGCTGCCCCTTGTTCGAGGCAGAGGCGCGTGCTGAGAGCGCAAAGCTGCTAAGCGGCTTAAAGTTGTAGAAAGTTTTTCTAAACTCATTCGCGTCACCAAAGGCGCCGCCAAAGTTATGAGTGCCTGTGGCTGTGTAGCTCCTTTGAGGCACTGAGAAAAATATATATGAAATATATACAGAGCACAAAATATATTTACATATGTAGAAAGATCTTTTAGGAAATCTGGAAGCTTTTAAAATACATTTAAGAACATGGTAAATTCCTTTTTAAGCCATCTCTTGTTTAATTTTAATTTTATAAATCTGATATTTATCTCTTTTTTTTTATTTTTGTTTTTTTCTTAATTAGCCATTTTTTGCAGTGCACTTTCCCCCCAAAGGCAGGCACACAAAGGCTGCTGTTTCTATGTGTCTGGGGCTTGGCGTGGGTAAGGTTGCAGCTGATCCGGGCTCCCGTAGAGGCGCCACAAAGAGCCATAGAATCGCAGAACCGTGGACGTGGACTCCAACAAGTGCAGGACCCGTGTCCTTTATGCTGGGCGCACTCGATGTCTGCGTCGCCATGGCAAATGAAGTGAAGCGCTGCGCGTAAAAGGATTAAGTGCGCTTAATATCATTGATGAGCCTCGCCCACGGCCCACTCCTTTCCACTTTCACATAACACAGAGCCACGAGATTTTTATGAGATTTCCGACAGAGTCAAAGGAAAAGCTGAGAGCTGAGATGAGCTGAGATTCCACGCCAGGGAAGCAGCTGCAGCATTCCCAGCAGAAAAAACCCACCCCAAGGTCAGGAGGACAGCTGGCTAATTAGGAATGCAGCCGAGGAAAAAAACAAATTCACTTTCGGCAAACTTTATGCAAATACCCCGGCAAGTTGTGATTCCCGGAATCTGGCAGACCGTAGATCATACGGAGAGCTGAAATGAATATTTACGAGTCGTCCACGAGGCCGGCACCAAGTGCGTAGCGTAGCACGTGCGAAATCTCCGAAAATTTCCCACACTCACACACATAGACTCTCGGGAAATCGCTCTTCAAATTCACGCTCGAAATATTACGGCAATTTTCATTTAATTATGAACTGTTAAAGCCCTCGAAAAGCCTCACCTTGCCGAAGTAATTAAAAGTGAAAGGAGAGGAAAACAAGGTGTGGAGCTTCGGGTTCGGGTTTCCTGCCCTGGTCCTGCCGTAGTCGATGAACAATTGCAGCTCGGGGGTAATCAAAAATGTATCTTTCTGTTGTGGGACTTACCCCGAAAGCCTCTGGCTGTGGCTGGCAAGTTCGCAGGACGAGAGACAATCGCCGGGGACTCGTTAGAGAGGCAGCTGCAATGAGAAAAGTGGAGGAAAAGCATTTACTTAAATTAGATTGCCGGATTCATAGTCATAGTTGGTCGTGGGATAGGGTTTTTCTAAGGCTTTAGCCTTCGCCAGGAAATGGGAAAACTTGCAGAATAAAAAGGTCTAAATTTAATGTATTTATTCTTTTTAATAGTAAAATAATAGTGAAGATGTAGTTCTTAAATCTAAAAAAGCAAATCAAAGCTCTAGAAATTAAAAGCAATGCTGGTATAATATTTTAGAGTTGAGTATATATTTCAATAAATTGTAATTGTATTTTTTACATATCCCTTATATGGAAAACCTCAGAAAATTAAATTAATTCAATTAAATTACTCTTTTCAATCGTACAATTAAATTTATGATTTTTTAACCATCTCTAAAAATGATCTGATAATTGGATAAAATTGTTGCTACTCATCCTTGTCATCTTCCTCCCCAACTCCTCGATGCAGCTCCCCAACTCCCCACAAATTTCCTAGCTTAATTCTGGGAAAGCTTCTCCTTTTAGAAGATGCTCGGCGAAATGATTTCTCATTGCTTTAAGTTGAAATCCCCGGGGTAAGCTGCTCATATTTACAAAATGTCTAATGAAAATATTTTTCCGCTGCAACCCAAAGAGCAGCTTTGCCTGAAAAGGCTGTAGCTGAAGCTGAAGCTGGAAAAAAAATCAAATTAGTTGCATGAATGGCACTGGACGGATTATGAGGGCGTGGCAGCAGCTGGAACTTCGCTTCCATGTGGATAAAAGCACTATATATATACGTATATATATTTTTGTGATTCATGTTTGTGCGCTAATTGCCACTGTGGGAGGTCCTAGAGTCCTAGTCCAGGAGTAGGAGCAGCCAAAGTCGAGAGCTTATCAGAAATTCTTATCGCATTACTTACTTATGCCGTTTACTCGGTTATTTGTCATAATTATCCTGCAACTAGGAAGATTCATTTGCCAGCAGAGCCAGCCAAAACGAGTCCTTCGCCCCATTGAGAGAGCATTGAAAATTGATGTCCTTCAGCTCTCAGCCCCTCAGCTCCCAAGCTTTCCAAGCCCCAAAACTGTCACATGTGTGCGCCGCCCTGCACATCTGCCGTCGGAATCGGGAATCTCAACTTTTAACTTCTCCTCGCAAGCTTTTGAATGCTGCATGAGCCGAACAAAAAATCAGATAGCGCATTTAAAATGGAAAAATCAGGAAAAATCTCCGGCAGAGAGGGTGAGAGGAGCACAAAGCGCACGACTGAGTAGATGAGCATAGAAACAACAACAAGAAAGGGGGTTTAGTTGGGAGTAAAGACCATAGAGTTACCCTTAAACTTCTCTAATAAAATTCTATATTTGTAGGAACTATATAGTTGGAGAAATTTCTTTTAAATTAAGACTGAGAAAATTTAAGAAAGAATTTTTAAAGATTTATTGACCTAGAAATATTTTAAAAGATTTTTCTATTAACCAAAAATTAAAGCTGCTCTATCCCTTAACACTTTTTAACAATATTTCTGACTTAACCATATTATTTTTAAGACTGAGAAAATTTAAGAAGGCATTTATAAAGATTAATTTAACCTAAAAAAATTGTAAAAGATTTTTATATTCAACAAAATTCTCTAATTAAAACTGCCTCACAACAACCTCACCTAGAACATTTTTTAAAATATTTCTGACTAAACCATATTATTTTAAAGCTTATTATATAATTTTACCTGTTCTAAAACAGGACCTTCTGGGAGTTTTTCCTTGAAATGTCTTAATAGGAAACGATAGAAAATATTCAATACAAATTTTTCTTGGAAAATATTAATATTATTTAAAATATTATTAAATAATATTAAATGTAAAAACCTCCAACACTTAACACGTTTTTTTTAATTATTCTGACTTAATCATATTATTTATAGACTTATTATATAATTTTATAAATTATATTGAAAAAATTCAACAAAAATAATAATTTGTAAAATATTAATATTATTTAAAGTATTATTTAATAATATTAAAATGAAAGAACCTCCAATATACTCCTCGATTTACAACAGCACTCCTTTCGAAATAAGGATGGGGAGCTGAAGGAAAAACAGAGCTGAGGGCGACACACACACAAAGAAAGGAGCAGAGAAAAAAAATCCAAAGAAAATTGCAGGCAGCGAAAAAAAATCATAGGGAAAACACACACAGTAAAAGAGACAGAGGGACTTTTCGTGGGGCGGCGGGGGTTTTTCCGGCAGGATGAAAATTGTATCAAGTAACTGAGCCGCGCCAAGCGGCAGCATAGTGAAAATGCAACTGTGCGGAAAACTGTGCGAACATTTTCATTTTCAATGCAGCTCTTGGCACACAAAACTCGCGCACAGACATAGTCACAGTCAGACAACATTAACAGTGGCAGCGAGCGCTAGTAACAAGAACTAGCAAATAGACAACTTTAAGTATACACGCATGGATACACCCACACACACAGTCAGAGTCTCGGGGAAAAGTGGCAAAGAAATCGCAGAAAATCGCTTAGAACGCGGCGAAAAAGCAGCCAAAATAAGAGAAAGAAATACTCACAAAAGCATATGGATGATGATGGGGCAAAACAGGGCACTGGGTCGCTTTCCCCCGAGAAGCCCTGCCCTGGCTGACTTTTCTTTCAATTTGCAACATTTTCTGTTGCACGTTCCAAAAATAACTTCCGCCATCGTCGTCGCAACCTGGAAAATGCAGCCAGCAAGCAGCAACTGGCAACCTGATTTGGTTCCGCCTCCGCCAAATTGCAGGAAACATTTCTATTTAAAGTCTGCACCGAATTCGAGTCCTTTTCCTCCTTTACTCTTGGGGTGGCCTCCCCCTCAGCCAAGTGGCTTAGTATCCGCTAATGGCATCACCTGACCGCAAATGTGCCACTGCAGCGAAAAAGAAATTCAAACAATCTGGAGTTTCCCCAGGGATTATCACCTATTTTTAAACATGGCAAGGGAAAGCGTTTGAGGTTCTTTTTTGGGGTTTATTTCTAAGTTCTGCTATGTAAGAAATATTAATGCTAATAGTTTTCTTTATTACCTATTTTTAAGAATTTTTTAAGGAAAACATTTAAGGTCCTTTTTGGGGTTTATTTCAAAGTTAAGAATGTTTTATGCTATATAGAAAGTAATAATAATATTTATTATCTGCTTTTTTAAAACATTTCAAATTGAAAGCATTTGACTTCTTTTTTTTCCTAAGTTCTGTTATATAAAAAGTATTTATACTATTTTTAATAGTTTGAGGTCCTTTTTGGAATTTACTGAAAAGTTCCGAATGTTTTCTGCTATATAGAAAGTAAAACTTTTTAAACACAAAACGATTGTCTTTTTTTTTTTGTCAGAATATACTAATGCAATTAACTTAATTCTCTAACTTTATTTAATTATTAAACTGATTTTAATGACCACCTTTTCTGCTTTTGCCGCCGTGCAGTTCACCTGCTATCTCTGACTTTGTGTCTATTTGTTTATAATTTACGAAAAATTCAATTAGCTGGGCTGTCGAAAACAGCAGGCATTTGAAGCCTGACTGAAGGCAGAACTGATCCCTCTTCTCTTCCCTATAATTACTCTCCTTCCCGACTTCAGAGCCACATTAATAATATAAACTTTCTTTGACTGCTGGGCTGCTGCTGCTGCCAATCAGTTGTGGGGCCCAGCGGAAGCCCACAATAAACCCATATAAAACCAGCCAGCCAGCGAGCAGCAGGTACAGTGGAGCCCAACTTAAACGAACTCATTTGGCAGTGACAGAACTTAGTGGGGAGTTCCCCTATTTAAACGCCATCCACTGTGCCTGGCGGGGGGCCATTGGGCAAACTTTCCCGAAAAAAAGAATCCAGTTAACGGGAGATGAGAAAGTCTGCTTCTATGTTAAATGAATTGTTGTCTTAACTACGAGACAAGACCCCCTCGAAGCACACTCACACACACACACACAGGTGGTGTGCGGAGTTGGTCTCTATTAAAATTGTGGGCGTGGTGCAGCAGCCAAAAAAGTTTCATGGAATTCATTTTTTGAAAAGAGATAAAATGAAATACAAAAAACCCACAGCTGGTTAAAAAAAAGGAGTAATAGAAAAAGAAGTACAAAATAAAGGAAAAAATTTATTTAGCAGGTGGAAGATTTTAATACTCTTCTTTTACTCAAATTTAATTAGTTATTTCTGCATTTCCATTAATATTTATTGAAAAATATAATGTACAAAATATTAGAAAGGAAAAATGTATAAAGCAATTTAATACTGCTCTTATCTTAAGCCTCAACCATTTTATCTTCATGATTTGCTTGCGTATTTCTAGTTAGATTTAAAATAAAATTTTATGTATATAAAAACACCTTTTGCTAATCAACTCTAGAAGCAATTTGAAAGCGGAGACCCTTAACTTCCTGCCTGGCAAACTCGGCGCCATAATTACAGTGCCCCGTTCGAAGAGTATGAAAAGTTTAAATAACTTTGGCAACTAAATTTAAGTTGCGATGTCGGATGAGGAGCAGGACAGAGAGTGGGGATAGCGAAGGGGTCGTGACAAAGTTGGGAGCAGATAAAAACTGCAGCAGACGCAAAACTAATTTGCGTGGTTATGTAAATTAGAGTCGGAGAGCGTCGGAGAGTTGCTGCGATAAACTTGTTGGGGGGGAGAAGGTATAGCAGGAGCAGTAAAAAATCGCAGCACAAATGCGTAAACAAGGTGTGGATAATGTTGTGTGTTTGGGGTTGCCAACCAGGACGAAACCAGAACGAAGCAAGCAGGTCCGGCTGAAAGGAGCGCTCGGCAAAAGTTCAAACACAGCTGAGGTTTCGGTTGCCGGAGCTCAAGACCCGCTCCTACCACTAACTATATATAGTATAGTGTATATATAGTATATATGGCATGTGTGTGTGCTCTGCAGACGTAATCCCGTAACCACAAACAGATAACTGAATCGTCGGCCGAGGAGACAAAGACGCCGTCGCTAGCCTCAAACAACTAAATAATGTGCTGCAGATTTAGTGCCAGCAATTGGGATGTGCACGGAGTATCCGAAAGATACACACCAAAGCGAAGGCGAAGGCTTCCCACACAAATGCACCGAGAGCTGGGGAATAGTTTTCAACAATGATTATGCACACACTCAGGTGTGTTTCACAGTGAAATCTCTGTCTAAATCTATTTAAAATTAAATAATAACAATGGAAATGTGATATTTCAAGAGGCTTATACTGAACTTTAGCGGAAAATTAAGAAATTTACTTATGATAAAGATTTTTAAGGGAAACATACGAAAAAGGAAAGCTGAAAATATTTTAATATTTAAGTTGATCCAATTAAAATCCCTAAAAATTTCTCCCACTGCTTTTAAGATAATTTTTAGTGGAGCTTTTGCTTTCTGCCAGAGCTTAGGCATAATTTGGAGCCCGGTCTGGCGAGGACATGAGAGCGAGTGCATCCTGGAGATACACATACGCATTCAGCGTCGGCTGTCTTGGTAACCGCAGGGGCAGAGAGTCGCCCCCTTGCCCACTAAAGTCATATTAATAATTTTGCTGGGATTTGAACTTCATCCATTGCCAAGCAGGTTTGCCTCCTGCTACTCCTGCTCCTCTTGCTCCCTCTGGCATTCAAGAGAGACCGCAACAACTTGCAGGATGCAGCTGGTAGATCAGGATACGAGCTGTTACCATGGCCATTAAAGCTTAGTTACACTTCGAAACCCCTTCGAAGCCCACAGCCTAGTTTTGTTTACATTTCCTATGCAAACGGAAAAAAGAGAACAGCAGCTACTGTTTTGCACCTGTTGTCTTTGGGCTCTGATCGTACCTGGGATATATTGCCACTTTGAGCACTTTTGGGCCAGCAAATTGAAGGAGTTTGGCCAGCCGGCAAGTAAATGTTTATAAATTCCCACAACCCCCCGCACGAAGTCTAATAATTCACAACATTTTCATGGGAAAATATATGCGAGGAGCTGTAGATACTGCGAGTTGAATAATTTTCCTTGGGGTTGCACATCAATATTGCCGGCGCTTCCCTAAACTCACACAATTGTGTGGGATTTCCTTTGAGCACGGAGAGAAAATGTGTTCGATAATAAGGAATATTTCAAGGGGTAAGAGGAAGATTTAAAATAAATATTTAGAGTGAGAAACACCACATACAAAAGTTAATTAAAAATTTATTAGCTTTAATGCAAGATTTTTATTGTTTCTTGCTTGAAACTCTCTCTTTTTTTAACTCAAATTCAAACCCCTATTTATATCCTTTATTTCAGAATTTTCCCTGACGGATTTTTCTCACTGTGTACATATTTATAGATTTCTAGATTTAAAGGAAGAAAAGCCACATATAAAATATAATTAAATGTTGATCAAGGCAGCTCCAACTAGTTATGAACCTTATAGTTTCCTTCTTGAAACTTTATTTTATTTTACTTGAAACTCATACCCCTATTAATATACTTTATTTCAGAATATTCCTCGATTGATTTTCCTCTCTGTGCACTCACTAATTAGTCGCCTCCGGTTGCGTCTCTTCCTTCGGCAGACATGTGATATTTTTAGTGGCGGCTCTTGTTTACAGAGTCGCAGCCCTCATTTATTTTTGGACGCCTGCAGCTCCATTCCGGCAGTTCAATTCGATTTGATGTGATGCTCCCTGGTGCTCCCTGCTAATGACATGCAAATCAACTTTGGTGGTCCCGCGACAAATACCCGCTCCAATCTGGCCGCGGAAAACTCCAGTCGTGTTTGTACTTTTTGACAGTTGATTGTTTTATTGAAATGTGTGCGTGGCACGAGGAACAGGACAGACTAAGTAAATATTTACTATTGACTGTGAGAAAATCATTAAATCAAGAAGGACTGCGGCACAACCCCCCATAAATAAATATAAAGAGTAAGCTATATCGAACCCGTGAGCAAACACAAGCAGCGAAATCAATATACCGCGAAAAAAACTAACTCAAAGGGTAAATAATAAAAAATTTAATTAGAATTTTTATTATTAAATAAAAGGCCAAGCGGAGAGACCAAAAACTAAATTGAAAAATTCGAAACTGAAACAGAAACAGAAATAGCAGCAGCAACTCAGGGCAGAGTCTGTGAAATTGGAAATGAAATGAAATAAATCTCTGGACAAACACACAAGTTTGACCCGCACAAAAATCACACAAAAATGTCCGTGGAAAATGGGCGGGGGAAAATGGCCAAATAAAAACTAATGGTAAAAATGTAAAAGGTATTTAAAATGTTTTTCAAATGTGGTTGCAGTGGTTTCCAATGTTTTGCGGCCGGCAAAGTAAATGAAAATATTTTTTAGCGAAATGCAAAATGTGTATGTGTCTGTCAGTTGTCGAAAGATTAAACGCCAAGAATCATCCATTATTTATTAAATAAATGCTAAATAGCTCTGGTCTCAAAACGATTTTTTTTAAAGAGGAAAAGTGCCTGCACTTGAATGACAAAATTTAAGGAGCGATTTTCGCCTGGCCGCCGAGAGATAATGAGAAAAAAAATAAATGCCAACACACATAAAACGTCTAGTTCCGCACATAAACCTGTCTCCCGGACGAGTTCGTGGCACAGATTTTACGATTTTACGAGCGGAAAAGTCGGAAAAGCCGTCCGATGTCAGGGGCATAAACCAGGGACTTTTCCTCCCTCCCTTCCGCCCACGCAATAAAAAATATACAAAAAAAAGCGCTTCAGCCTGTGGAAAGTGTACACAAATTACCAATTTTTAATTTGAAAATGCGGCGCAAACTTTAATTAGCCATTCCCTTGTCCAGGACAGGTCGGAAGAGGACAAACTTTATGGCACTTGGCGCCAGGGACCGGGCCGGGTTGCATATCAAGACTTTAGTATTTATTGGCCAACAAGGCGTCGGTGCAATTTATGGCCCAAAAGTGTGAACGTGTGTCCACACCACGATGCAGTTTCTACCCCAGCTTCTACCCCACCGAGGCCGCAAAATCCACAGAATAATTTCGGTTGCTGGCTGTGATTTGGCTTTGGCCTCCGGATTTGGACCGCTCTAATTTTCCACGCTTTCTCTTCTTTCTTTTTTTTTTTAACGGAACATGTGTGTGTGTCTGGGTGTGTGCAGTGTGCGTGTGGAGCTTGCGGCTTTCGCCACGCGCTGCAAATAAATTTTGCCAGCTCCCAAACGATTTAATTTGCGGTTTCTGTCACAGGCGACGCAAACACACACTGGCACACACACCATGACACCAGCAACACACTCGATTTTTCCTCCTTTCTCCTCTCTGCTAGTTCATGGGAAATTGATAAAACTTATTTGCGGATTGGCCGCCGATAAAAAGAGAGAGGACAAACAAACAAACGATTAAGCAACGAATCAGAGATAAATGGCTCACAGAATGGGGAATATATTTAAGATATTGAACTCTGTGTTTTCAATTCTGTAGAATATAAACTTGGTTATAAGTTGGGTGAAAAAATATCTGATAATATAAAAATCATTTAAAAAATTTATGAAGATATAATATACTGATATTTCCAAATATTTTTGCTGCTCTAAGTATGTAAAAAAACACATGGCTCAAAGAATTGGATATATATTTAAGAAATTGAAAACCGGAGTTTTAAAATTTTGTAAAACTTAAACTTTCTTATAAAAATGTTAAGAAAATATTTAAAAAATATAATCAGCCCTTAAAAATAATTATAAAGATATAATTCAGTATATCTTTTAAGGGTTTTGTTCCTTCAAGGAGAAGAACAAGTTTATGGTATATTTTTCAGAGAATAAATGTCTTATAGAATGGGAAATATATTTAAGATATTGATAAACGGATTTTTGAAATTTTTTAGATCCTAAACTTGGTTATAAAATTAAGAAAATATTTGAAATATACAAAAAGCCCTTAAAAATAATTATAAAAACATAATTCAGTATATCTTTTAAGGATTTTGTGGCTTTTAGTAGAAGAACAAGTTTAAATATCTTTAATAGATTGGAAAAAAAAATTTTAAGATATTGAAAAACTTAATTTTTAAATTATATAGAAAACAATCTAAGTTATAAGCTTGCAGAAAAAATGTGTTACAACTATAAAAAGCATTAAGAAGAATTTTAAAAATAAATCTTTCATGATATGTTCCAAGATCTTTTGTTTCTTTTTGTACAAAAAATTTATATTTGTACTTTTTGTACAAAAAATTTATATATAACTTCAAAGCATAGGTATAGCTCTTTTTTTACATTCTATACACTTATTATAATTTATATTAATTTTATTAAAAGTGCAAAAGTAATAAACATTAATTTAAAAGGCTTCCAGATATCTCCACAGCTTCCTTTCTTTTGAGAATGAACTCCGTGATCCTGCAGCGCTCGAGGATGGAGCGCAGATACTCGTTCTTCTGTGGATTCCGGATGCCTGGCTTCTCGATGATAGGAACAACAGTGAGCCACATGAGTTTGAGGACCTTGCAGTGGTGCAGGACGTGCTCCAAAGTCCAGCCCCCAGATACCGCATGCAGCTGCCTTTCCACTCGCTGGACGATGCCTTTGTGGGTCTGATGCAGCTCCTCCAGGTTGGATTCTTCAGCTGCATTGAAGTCGACAATGCAGAGCTGGTGGATCTTGTCCACGCTCGATAGCTGCTTCCCTAAGACCGAGTCCAGGGCAGCTCGGAGTGACATTAGGGCCAACACAGTCTTGTTTTTCCCCTTCAAGGCGGGCAGCTGCCTCCGTTCGTAGAGAGTGAAGTGAAGACTCAAGATCAACCTGAAGCACTCGTTCAGCTGCTCCACTTGCTCCTGGTTGATCACCTGGTTCAACAGGGGATCATACATGATCCTGAGGGACACAGAGTCGGGGTGGTTTCCCTTGACGCTGATCTGGAACAGATAGCCCAGGTGCCGGTCCTGGTATATCACAATCTCCCGCAGCCGACAGGCTGCCTCCACCAGCAGGTTCTTCCTCAGAAACTTGAAGAACACCTCGAACTCATGCCGCAGCAGCTCGTATCGTAGGAGCAGGAACACGGACCTCAGGTGGGCGATGACCCGGCGCACCTGCAGCTGATTCCTCAGCAGATCCGACACATAGGCTTCGGCCAGGAGGGAACGTTGCCGCAGCAGCCGCTCCAGCTCCAGGCAAAGGATCTCCGTGAGAGGAGTGAAGGGGACACAGGCCTGGAAATTCCTCGTCAGCTCATCGGCAGAGCAACCCGCAGGCTGGCGCGGATCCGGTTGCGTTTCCATGTGATACGAGTAGAACATCTGACGCACTGCCTCCCCATCGGTGTCCTTCAGCTGTTGCAGGATATCTGGGGCAAAGTGCATATCCTCTGCACCACTCTCCGTTTGGTAGGGCCTCAGTTCCTGGAGCACGGCCTCCATCAGGGAGTTGTGCAAGGAAGTCTTCAACAACGGGGCTCCATGCAGGGAAATAAAGTCACCCAGGCGCCGGCTGTCGTAGAGTATGGCCACCGCTTGCCGGGATGCAAGGACATGGCTCCGAATCACCCGAAAGAGAGGTCCCTCCAGCAAGCCCGTGTCCCCTTCCAATTCCTCTCTCAAGTCATACTTCGTTTTATCCTTGATCTTCACCCGGCGGTAGGGGAACTCATCATGCCAGTCACCAAACTCCCCGGTGGTCCACCAGCTGTCCAGGAACTGACAGTAGGCCTGCAGGGAGTGCAGCAGCAGGGAGGCACTCACAGACCGCTGGCAGAGCCTGGAACTGGCCGCGAAGAGCGAGTCCAGGAGCAGGAGACTCCTCACCGCGGGCGTTCCCACCTGGCTTATCTCAGAGAGATCGTAGAGCATGTTGAGCCTGTCCAGCGGCCTCTTGAAGCTCTCACTCAGGTGGAGGAGGGTAGACCTTTCCTTGCCCTGGGCCAGGCGCCGCTCGAAGTATATGAAAAACGCCACCAGGGGTCGCAGGAGTCGCCTCAGAGCCACACTGAACGATGTGAGCGTCTCCAGGCGATCCCCGCTGATCCTGCGAAGTGCATGCATCTCGATGAGCTCCCTGAGCTGACGCATCTGCTTCAGGGACTCCAGCATCTCGGTCAACAGGCTGAGATTACAAGTCCTAGTATCCGAGCTGTGCATCTCCAGGCGTTGTCCGTTCGAGCTCCACTGGAAGTGATCACTGTCCACGGAGGCGAAGAATAGGATGACCAGCTCCCTAACCACCTGCTCCTCCTCGCTCATCCACCGCACCGAGTACTGGCCCTCCCGGAGCTGGTGGAGCAACCACTTGCCATAGCCCAGGTTGAAGCTGCTGGGGGCCAGCTTCCGGGGTTGGTTGTGAACATGGACATCAACCTGCCAGCAGGGCGTCTGGATGCGGGTGAGCAGATCGTTGGATCCCCGGAAATAGTTCACCTCTGTGGGCTTAACCACAACCGACTCGCCCTGCATCAGATCGAGCGTGAGGTTCATCATGGCTTCGGAAGTGTTGAAGTTCTCCGTGACCTGGACCTTACTCCATTCATTCTCTGAGGGATCCGCCGGCTCTGCCGTCTCCAGGCAGAGATTGAAGGAGGCCTTCTTAAAGTCCGACTCATAGCCGGGATCACTCTTATAATTCGAGGTAAAGGAGCTGCTCTCCTTGGGCCACCTTTGGGTTACGGTGAGCGAGTCAGCTTCGGAGATATCATAGATGGAACTATCACCACCTCCAGCCGTGGAAATGGACGAATCAAAACTGAAGGAGGGAGCTCTTGAGTGACCGCCAGGGATGCCAAATCGGAGGCAGGGTGCCTCTGCCTCTGCTGGCGGAGATTCATTTTCCTGGGGAAGCCAATCCCTAGCCTTTTTCACCTTGTCCACTGTATCCAGGATTGCCTTGCGCTTCTTCTCCATTTCCCTGGAATACCTTCTCGTCCACTTAAAGACCTCATAGTTCACGCAGAGCATGAACTCCAGGATTCGCCACTGCATGTTCCGCTGGGGATGGCTATGGCAGAGCGGCTCATTCAGGATAATGTTGGCCAGTTTCTCGATGGCCTCCCCAAACTCGGTCAGCCCCTCGACTTGGAACCGCCCCACGAAGGCTTTCAGGCATTTGTCCGACGCCAACGGACAGCACTCCGCGTTGCCAAGCTGCGGCATGTGATCCTGGGTATAAATCAGGCAAGTTTCGAGTTTGGTCGTGTCCATGAGGGAGTGTCCATCGGGTGAGATTGATTCCAACAGAATCTGGACCAACTGCGGCACTTTCTCTACAGCTTGCTGGCGGTACAGCTCCAGATCCAGCACCTCCATCTCGCTTCACGATAATATTATGGGTGAAAATATATATATTAATGTATGTAATTCTAGGTATAAGACAGTAGTGAATTCATAGTTACACTGCCTGAAAAAATATTCTGTCAAAATTGAGTAGAAAATTCTGGATGGGAGATGGATATTAATTTTTTTTAATCATAAGAAAATATATTTGATGTATCAAACCGTTCTATTTTTTTTCTAATCACTGTAATTCCCAAGTAGTTCCGGTCTAGCTTTAAATAAATTAACTAATTCAGGTTACTAATAGTTTAAATCAAAAATTTACTTTACTTACTCTTCAACTTCTAAAAACTAGAAAAAACCGTTTTCCTCATATTTTCATTATTTCTTTATAATTCCTAAATACTTTAAATAATTCGGATTTCTAATACTTTCAATCCAAATGTTTAGTCAAAAGCAGCACAAAATGGATAACCACTTCTTCAACATTATTAAGCATTTCTTTTATTTATAAATCCCCCATTTTCGACCTAGAACCCACTTTTTCGCTCAGTGGCAACTCGCCAAGGACTCGAGGACACTCGTAGTGCCAGCAGCTTACGTTGTTTTTCAATGGCCAAGACCGGAACAGCTTACAAAATGCTTAAAGAGAATTCGAACATGTAAATTCCTGTGGCACTCGGAACTAGAGCAGTCAGATGGAGGAGGACCTTAGTGACCCACTTGGGCATGCACTCCTTGCTCTCCTCCACTCTCCGCATTTTGCTTTATTTTATTGTCCGACAAGATAAATACCAAAATATTGAAAATGTACTCGCACGAGAGAGGGCCAAGAAATGCACATGGACATGGAGCAGATATTTGGGGAGGCGACAGATTCCTGGCCCTGGAAGCAGGACAGCTCGTCCTGTCAACTTCGGCCGAGCAATAACTCAAATGCAATCGAGCATATTTGCAGCAGAGCAGAGCACAAATAAAGCCAGGATTTTGTACGATTCACAGGTGGGAACCCTGCTCCTGACCATGTTTTGAGTTCACAAAAAATGTGTGTATATTTTTATGGCTCACGCAAATGAACACAGTTAGTCCTGGAAGTGACCTGGAGTTGGCTTAAAATATTCCGCAAACATTAATTCACTGTCAATAAAAAGTTCCTTTTTCAATTTCCCACAAATCTCGACGCCAGAGAAGAATAACAGCCAAAGCCACCGAGGAATGGAAATCAATGGAATCCTCAAATTATTATTCTTATTTTTTGCTGTTCTCAGAACACCAGAAAAAAAAGGGGGAAAACTTTGGCAAATATTTGGAAAATATTAATTTGCTGCCAATGCAAAAGTTGCTGCACTTTTTTTTGCCTTGTTTTAGTGACCAAATCTGGAGGTGGCCAGAAGGAAGCGATAGACAACAAATTTGCAGAGGACACTTGGCCAGAAGGGGAGCGAGGGAGTCAGAGGGAGTCGGAGAAAGTTTCCACTGGCAAGATGAAATCTGCACCAGAAAACAAAAGCCGAAATGTAGAAAAACAGGGAAAACTGTTTGAAGGCAAACTTGCGCCGAAGTCGAGGCGGAAACTTTCTGTCGCACTTGGCGAAAAGTAAGCGAAAACTTAATAAAGATCGCAGGACGACGAAGGCGAGGACTCTGGAGGCAGGACGCTCGAATGGCTCGACGTTGACAGCTTTTGGTCAATGGAGAAGGCAGCGCGACCGCAGCCTGTCGAAATTAAACCAAACTGAATTTGCACTTACACTTTGGCCAGACGCCGCTCCTGCCCTCCGAGGAATGACTGCCTGCCTGCTCCAGCAGCTGGATCCTGTCGAAATTGTCACTCTGGCAATTCCCTCAATGGCTGACGCTGTCAGGACAATGGCGGGCAGCCTGGCGTCAAGAAGCGCGTAAGTGACATTTATGCATCTTGCAACTCCCCGCGAAAACTTTCGCCCCAAGGCCAATGTGGATTCGGCCCAAGTTTGTTTTAATAAATACCTTCATTGTCTGCGCCACCTGCCCCCCTGTGTGGTGTTGGTAAATCGGGATGCTGAACTTTTCAACAATTTACCCGCTCTCATCGACAGAAGTTCTCTGGTTGGCCAGGACAATGGAGGCAGTCACCAGGAAGCAATCAGGAGCAACCGCAGAATGCAAACGAGAACCGCTAAAAATTACTCATTTTTATAAAGTTTTTTTCACAGCCACGATTGTTGCAATTAACGAAAAGTTTACCTTTGTCAATGAGCTAGGAAAAAGACTGGTGCTGGGAGATTGCCCAGAAAAGGTTTCTCACTATCTTTGGTGAATTCTTTCACTTTAATATTTTAGTAAATTTATATTAAGTTTTATTTCTCTCTCAAGCTATAAGAAGAGTATAAGCTAGCGAGTATAATTAATATTAAGGCCAAGTCAAAAGATTATCTTGGCCTGCGGGATTTCCCTTCACAGTCTGCTGAACTTTGAGGAAAGTTCTGCCATGTCAAGGGGTGTCTCACATCCATCGCCAACCCGTAAATCCCGCTGCAACTCACCTCTGTCGCTGATGGGCCTCATTTAGCGGAGATTTCTTATCAGACAAGACCGGATGTCAGCCGAGAACTACCTTTACTATAAATAAATCCCAGAACAACTACCACATCTGGCGGCCACACAAAAAACACTGGCCGCTCCCTGGAACTCTGGAACCCCAACTCCCCTCGTATTCCCGCGTAATTTGGAGCTATGCCCAAAGTTAATTAGTTGTGATTTTTCAAAGAACATTCAAAATCGAAGCCAGGAGCCGCGAACACAAACAAATAATGTCAGCCCGCGGCAATGTGGCGGGGGAGAACTGCAGCCAGGCGTGGCACATGTTGAGTGTATAAAATTTTGATGAATGTTTTGTTTACAGCTCCGGCTCCAGCACGGACCTGGCCGGCCAACAACAAGGGGTTGATATTACGCGATGTGGCTGCAACTGACGGCGGGAGCATCTTGGAGGCGCGACAACACACATATGTGGCCCCGGGTGCAGATTGGAAAATGGAAATTGAATGTGAATTATATCGGATATCCAGCAACAAGATACAGCCCGGGTCTGACCTTACGCCCCTGTGAACTCTACACAGAAGGAAAGACATGGTTCGGAAATTATGAGTGATTGTCGCTCCAGGGAGAAGAGATTAGTGGTGGAAAAAAATTCTAAAAAATAGTTTTAAAGGAAGAAAATATATAAGAACATGGAAGAAATACCATTCTTAAAAAAAATCTTAAACCTTATTTTTACATATATTCTGTACATATAATAAACATAACCATAACAAATAATATATTAAAAAGGTATAGAAAAAAATTATTTATATTTAAATTATAGTTTTTAATGAATATATTAAATAATTTGTTATACTTATTATAAAAAATATTATTCATACTCAGCATTATTTAATAATCAACCTAAGTAATGCAATTTTAACTCAAGTTAAATCATCAATAGGGTTTCCATTCTTTTCTCTTCCCAATAAAGGTTTTTAAAATTATTTTTAATATATTTTTCTCTCAGTGCCCTGCTCTCCGGGACATTGACTGGCGCGGGGGAAACGCGGAACACATGCCATAAATTACGCAGCATAAACAGACTGCAACTAATTAACAAGAAAACGCATCATCTGCAGCTTCAAAATTCCCAAAAATGCTCGTTTTTTGTTCTTTTTATTTTCTCTTGTTTTTTTTCGGAGGATTTACGACTTCCGATTTTCTCACACAGATCAGGAGCTCAGGTGTGCTTGTGTGTGCGGTGTGTATGAGGTAAATTGGCTCAAATTGGAATGGCATGTTAAGTCCCCGGGGTAGCATTTATTTTCCTAATCAAATTTGCCTTTCTTCGGCCAAAGACGAAAATAATAATTTAAATATTTTGCCCGGCGGCAGCGAGCGGCAGGAAATGCCATTTGAGAGAGAAGCAACTGGCTAACAAGCTAGCTATAGCTACAGCCATAGCCTGGGCGAACAAGGAAAAACTGGAGTAAAACCCTCGGCAACAATGGGGAAAATGGGAAAAACTTAACTCTGCCGCGAGCCACAAACAAACACACATACATTTACAAACACACAAACGATACAAAAGAAGCCGAAATCCCGGGAAGAAATTAGTTTCGCCCCCTCTTCGTCGTCCTGTGCCCTCTAGCCCCGAGGTCCTTGCAGTTCTGTGCTGCTTGTAGCTGCTGCTCCTGCTACTGCTGGTGTCCTTGTTGTGGGCAGCACACAAAATTGGCAAATACAAGCGAGTGGCGAAAAAACAAAAAGCGGCAAATTCCGGAGGGGAAAGCGACAAAACACACAGAAAAATGTTGGCAATGCAAAAACTTGTATCGTCGGCAAAGGGCGCAAAAATGCAGGCCGCAGACAGACGCTGAAAAACATCCCACTGAACTGGGTGAAAACCTGGAGGGAAGGAAGAGCCTGGGGACGGGACCTGGAAACTCCAAAGGCAGTAGGCACTCTCCGCAGATACACAGATAATTGGAATCGGCGTGGTCCCGACAGCTATTTAACCGACATGCTAAGACATTCCCTTTTTATTTTGAATAAAAAAGCTTTGTGCATTTTTTGAGGCCTTTTAAAGTAAGTAAAATAAAATACAGGAGAAATAACTTGATATAAAAAGGGCTTTTTAAATTTAATTTAATTATTTTAAAGACTGTTGTCTAATATATTCCCTCAGAAAGAGGTTCCCTTAATTATTCTTTAATAAATAAACATCGAATAAAATACCTTTCATAGACATCCCACTGTACCTTCCTCTGGAGAAAACCTATTACCCTGGAAACATAATCCATGCTTGGGCTACTTTGTTATTTCTGAGTCTAGCCAATGTTATCATAGCTCCTACATGCGTAAATATGAAATACCAGCGAATCCGAACTAGAACGAGCCAAGGAGTCCTCAAAAAAACGTCCACGTGGAGCCATCGAAGAGCCAAATAAAAATAAATTCGCATAGATGATGAAATTCTAGCGCAGCCCAAGGCTGTCCTGGCCACTTCCGCTGGCCAAGTCGTTAGCGTTTGGCCAAAAGTTTTTGTCGACCACAGAGGACTTTCCCTGTCCAGGACCAGGTGTCGCTTTGGGTCGCACACGCCAAAATTTTCAATAGCCCAGCGAAAGTTTCATTGACTTGACAGGTGGTGGTGGTGGTGGGCCTCCTGTAATTGTTACCGTTTAAATTCCCATTAAATGCGACTTGTCCTAGGCGAAATGGCTCTCCTTTGGCTGCCGGGAAAAACTGGCCAGGAGCTGGGAGCATCCTGCGAAATATGTCACAGCATTTAAGCCACAACTGCGGAGACACAACAACAGACACAGAAAGCCCAGGGATCGTGGCTGCTTTTGAAAAGGCCGCCCGCTATTAACAAACCATAAAGTAATTTCTTGCTTTCCTGCTCGGAAATTAGACATTTTGTCAAGGGAACACTCGCACCCTGGCAAAGCCACCGTCGATGTTTTGCCTCGGGGCCAAAAAGCCGGCACAACAATACCAAGAACAATAACCAGAGAAGAGCTGGGAAAGTTGTGGCACTTAAAGAAAAATTATTACGATATATAAGGACGAAAACAAAATGGGAAAAGTGAATTTGATTTAAATTTTCAAAGAAAAAATATTTTAAGATAAGGATTTTAATTTTCAGAGAAAGAATACTAATATATTTCCCTTTTTAATTTAAAAAAGAATACAAGAATGTAGTATAATATACAAATATTTTAAAGAATCCTATTTTAAAATAATTTTCCCTCCCATTTCTCCTCGTGTAGCCGTACCGGCTCACAGGCTTATCAAGGTCTTGGACGGACACTCTCCATGGCAAGTTGAAAGTGAAAATATTATAATGAAGTATGTTGTTAGCTGCTTCGAGATTTCCAAATGTATCCATCAGATACGGGGAGGGGAGCAGCTCAAGCTCAAGGAACACATTTTGTAAGTAAACAAGCAGCGGCGGCAACAAAAGTTTGTCTATTTAAAAAGTTTTCGTGCTGCACAAAAGTTATAAAACATGAAAATATTTCTTAATTATTTTTATAAACAAGCAGCAGAGCGGGCCCAAGCTCAGCGTTCCCTGGAGGCGTGGCGTGGCGCAGCCTTGCCCTTGCCCTTGCCTCGAATAGGTGGAAGGCAACCCTACCTACCAGGCTTGCCTGCACGGGTTTGCGTCCCGGATTTGTTTGTCTTGCTGATTCCGCCCGAGGTCAGGATTCTGTTTGATTAGCATAAATATGAGTACAAGCGAGGAGGATATAAAAAAAGGCCTGCTCTTGTCCCTTTAAATGTCTGCAAAATTAATTACGTGGCCGAAAACAAATCGGAAAGGAATCCTAACCTTATCTTCAGAAAATTCCATCAGCCAAGAATAGTGGTCGAAGGAGGAAAGACCGAAAGAAATATGAGATGTTAGAGGGATATAAATATTTTGTTAATTAATTGCCTCGATGTTTGCCTGGGAATTATTGAAATATTTTTATTCGATATTTTCCTTTCATTTGAAGCGGAGTGGAGCTCCACCGAAAACCGCCAAAACCCAGCCCCCCCTTTGGTGCCCAGTAAATTTGATTGCCGTTATCTGCATTTTATTATGCTTTTGCCACCGCAAAAGCGACGCACAGCCATTTTGAAATGGTTTTTGATATACGAGCATGAATATGAAAATGGTTGCCATAAAATCATCCCAAATGGATGAGTGTGGCGGCTGAATATATCTGAATATCGTTCGTATTTTTGGCTGAAAGGGGTACGTACTACTGTCCACAACTTGAAATAAACTAAGCCAATGATTTATAGTGTGATGCTGCTGCTGCTGCGAGCGAGCAAACAAATTTTCTATTTTCTATGCTGAAAATGAAATTGTCAATACTTTTCAAGATGAAATGAGGCGATAGAAGCAGCGCAAATATTTGCCTCAATTTTGATTACTCAATTAGCTGAAATTTAAAATTGAATGTGGCTTAAAAGTGGCTAAATGCGTTGGACAATATGTATATATTTATTCTATTCTTATAATATGAATAATGAAGGCAATTTTGACAATTTAAATGACTTAAATAAATCTATTTTAATCACTTTTGAGTTGTATTAAGCCTGGTTTGTTGTTCTAAGTTTCCTGTAAGCCTAAGGAGAAGTTAATAATGTTTGGCCTGAGGTAGTTTACTTGGATTAAAAGTAAATAAAATTGAGGAAAATTAAATGAAGAATCAAAGGATTATTTAGTTTATTAAATGAGTTTCTCAAAGACTCTTGAATGCATTAAAGAATAATATTTTTATTAAATAAGTGTTATTAAGATCTTTTTGCAAGCTTTTAATGGCAGATTAAGTTTCCTTTCAAGTTGAATTTAATCCAAGAACTAAGGACTTAATGCCTTAATCTTTACAAACCTTAAGTTAAATTATTTGTACCTAAAATTGAGTACTTTATTCTAGGATTCCCCCTTTTACCCTAATTTTATAGAACTTTCCCCTGGCAACAAATTATTCCATTCCCTGGCATTAAAATCTACTCTCCCTTGCAACACGCTCGCTTTTATTTGGCTCTTAAATATTTATTTGTTGACCAAATTGAATGTGACGCATTTTAAAGTACACCATTTGCAGCCATCCATCGCGGAATGACGGTATCAACACGCAGCCAGCGTAACATTTCAATTTGCTGCAACAAATGCTCATAATTTATAAATTTTAAATCTATTCGTGCCACCCCCTCCTAACCCCTAACCAGGGGTCGACCTGAGCTGAGCTCCAATGCCGTGGCAAGCAGAATGGCAATAGAGGTCGGTCGGAGGTTGGGGATGTATTGTTGCTGATTTATCGCGAACCGCAGTCAACGTTGCCATTGTCTGCGTTTTTGGCACTGTTAACCCGATTTTCCACTTTTCATGCGACAACGATGTGCACTGGAAGAAATATATTGGCACTAGAATTTAGTGCATTTGGAGATGTTAAAAAATATACAGAGTGACTGGAAAATGTTAATAACAATTATGCCTATCAAGTCACTCAAATAAGAGAAAATTTTAATAAAAAGTATATGTTTTTAAGTAAAATAATGGATTTAAATTTTAAAAAAATATTAAATTCCAGTTTTAAATATTTTAAAGGGCTATTTCAGTGTTTTGGCCTGGTTTTATAAGTAATTTGTAAATATTAATGACACTATCCATACTAAAGCGCCTCAAATATGTATTTTGATCTCTGCAAACATACTTATTAAGTTTAAATATTAGGATTAATCATTCATAAATAAGTTTTTAAGCTAAACGCATTAAATAACCTTAAATAAATTTATATTTTCATTATCTACAATTTCCACCCCCAAAGTAGGGTATTTCCTTTTTAAGGACATTGTCTCCATTTTATTCCAAGTGCATTGTGAGCTCGCGGAGTTAGATGGTGACTCTGGGTGGCTTGGGTGGCTCCAAAGTCTGGCGGTTGTTGCGCGGTGCAAGGCGATGATTATGTTTACGTTGCGCCACCGCTGGATGCCGCTAATGTGGAGCACGTCCCGGCCAAGTCACGTCACCTAGGCAACCCGGGAACGTCGCTCGATTTGGAGGGGGATTCAAAGCCAAGACAATGACAGCAGAACGCATCGGGAAACGAGATCACGTCTGGGGACCGTGCGAGATTTCTTGCAATTTCATATGGCTTGCTATCGAGGAACTATCTTTCAATTAAATTCCAATGCAGAAGGACTCTGGCTCCGGTTCCTCCTCCTCCTCCTCTTTGTGCTGCTTTCCCCCTTTTCAATCAAACCCGGAAAACTAATTTCCCCCTGGGAAAGGGAAGCGAACTCGCTTTGTTTAAACTTTGGCAATAATAACTGCTGAAATATGGCAGAGAGAGCTGTGCTGGTCGGAAGCTGCTGGCACCTTAATTTGATTACAAAATTGCCAAGCATCGCATCGGCGATGAGCTGGGAAATATTTTCATTGCATTTTTGCGCTTGTCGCGTATCATTTTAAGCTCTTTTACATAAATTTTCCCCACCATAAACAAATATTTTGTCGGTTCGTAACGGTTCGAAATTTTCGGGGATGCTGGCTGCTGCTGCTTTGTCGCAGTTTTCAACTTCATTTAATTTAATTTATTTTTCAGCAGTTTCAGCTGGGGAAATTTATGTAACAACTTTTTGGCTGCCGCTGCCGTTGTCGTTGTTATTTGAAACTAATTTGCATAAAGCGAACGTCAAGTGTTGGCGCGCTCACCTGACACACATATGTCCCGCTGCGAGAGGTCCTTGCTGGAGCAACAGGATCGGTCAACTCGCCATAAATTGCCCCTTGATGACTCTTTTGAAAAGGGCGACTGCGAATCGCAATTCGATTTCATTTTTATGGCGCATAAATTATTCAGAGTTTGTCTATAGTCTATAAAATGTTGAGCTTCGTTGAGCCAGCACTAAACAGGACATCAACTGACCTTGTATCCCTTTTTCTTTCGTTCTTTTTTCTTTCTTTGTATTTTTTTTCTAAATAGACAATTTGCCCATCTTTACGCACTATTGTTTTGTATTCTCCGGGCGATGCCTTGCCTCGTTGCCTTTCTTTTGGCTGGCATAAAAATCAGTTTAGTCCTGCGACAGCGCCTCGATTTATGCCAGAGTCCTTTGTATCCTATTTCTTGTTCTTTGTGTTGTGCTTTCTTGTGTGTTTTGTGTGCTGCCAACATTTTTACGACTAAATCGAGGGAGAGCCACAAAACGTTACGGCAAATCACTTTTCAGCTTCAACTTTTTGCGGGCCACAGACATCGTTTAAAAACAATTGGAGCTTTAAGCGAATATCGAATACAATGTTGTTGATTGTCTTTAAGGAGTCGCACAATGAATAGTAAAATCCTAACCCGTTGTGGAGTGAGAAAAAACCTTCTACTTGGATAAATTCAATTTAATTTCCATTGGTTTTTAATCCATTTAAGATGCTCTCTGCCGCCTCCATCCGACTTATTGAAACTGCAGCCTCATTGTTTGCCCTCCGAGCATTGCACAAAAACAAATAGCAAATAGCAGTGATATTGCACTTTTCGGTATTATTTGCCGAAAGCAAAAAAAGATAAACAAGTCGGAGGCAAGGAAAGAAAAGTGATTGAGTGGCTCCAATTAGTAGGTTCTAACAAGAGCATTCTCAACACAAGAGCACTGAAATTCCAGGGACAAAAATTACGCCAGTCAGAGTTAATTGGAGTTTTAGTGCCATTGAACTTGGGTAAAAATCTAGAAGAATTTTTTATTTAAAGGTAATTTTAACACAATATTAAAAGAGTGAGATAATAGGGAAAATAAGCAGGGAGATATGTTATCTTTAAAAATATTTTTGAATAAAATTTACCTGGAAAAATAGCATAAATATAAATAAGTGTATGTACACATATTTTTAACAAGTTTTTGAACCTATTTCTTGGTAAAAATCCAACAAAATATTTATATTGTTTGTAAAAGCAAGACTTAAGCACAATATATAGAAAGGATAATTAATTATAATAATTACAAAGGATATTTTTGCCACTTTTAGGCTGATTTTGGTCAAAATATAAGCTTTAACACACTAATATGTTCTTAGAAAAATATATAGATTATAAATAAATACAAAGTATGCAATATTACTGATATTAGTAATAATTAAATCAAACTATTTGTAACGAATCTTTAAGCAAAATATAAAAAGATCAAATACATATAATAATTCTTTAAAATACCTCTGTTCTCACCCTTATAATATTATAATTTAATAAATAATCAGCTCAATTTCACAAATTCTCTTGAATAACTCTAAGCCCCTGGTCAGATATTAAAACTTTCAGTTGGCAAAGTTAGTTTCTGTTCAGTAAATATGCAATTTCACATCACAAGCTTCGGCAATCGCTTGACAGGCGGCATTAGTGCAATAATGTATGAATAAATAAAATTTAATTTTACATAAAAACTGACAACAGTCCCCAGTTAGTTGTCCGCCAGACACAATGGAGGGCCAAGGCGAAAATAAATTCCCGGGGAAAGTAAGGAAACTTGGCAGGCAAGGCTGGCAGGCAGGCAGGCTGGCAGCAGGACAGGCAACTCCGGCAGAGAGAAAGAAAACAGTTTTGTTTGTTTGCCCGCTCGTCGTGTGGCATATTTGAGCGTATTTGCACAAAATACGTGAAATTACGCGAAAAGTTCAGTCTGCCAACTGTCCTTGTGCCTGGAAAACACCGAAAATAAAAAAAAGAAAAGTTGAGAGGAGCTAAGTGCCTGGATGGTGTTGTTGCTTTGCATTTAATTTCGATGTCAAACGGTGGCTTAATCTCCGGGGACCAGTGGGGCGTATGCGCAATATATTTAATATGAAAATAAAAAACAGCGAACTTGTCGCGGCAAAGACTCTGGCTTGCATTGAGTGTTTCCCTTTGGCATTTCACTTTATAAGCGAATTATTAATGAGCTCCTTTCCTTGCCCATATAAGTTAATAATCCGCTGAGAGCGCTGAGCGTAAAAACACAAAAAACAGGAACGAACCGATCCCGAGCCGGAGCGGAAATCTCATTTGTCATGCTGCTGCCTGGCCATTTATCAGTTGGCATTTAAAAAGCCATTAAAACCGAATCCGGCGCAAGAGAAATTGAAAAAAATAAAATGTATGCAAAAAATGGATGCCGAACGAACCTTGAAGTCGAGAGTCCTGTCAGCCTGCGAGCCTGCGAACCTGTTCCCAGTACCAATTCGATTCATAATTTAAAACCCGGCCAGCCGACTCAGAGTCAGACCAATAAATTAATATAAAAATTCCTCACGCCCAGCCAATAAGTGAACATTGAAGCGTTTTATCGCCCCGGCCCCAGACTCGCAGGATGCTCGCCAGGATAACTGCCAGGAGACGACACGGGACGAGCCCACGCAGCGGCGGCGGCGGCAGCGACGAAGTCTTGAGAGATCGTGAGATGTCTGAGATGCCGGCACACTCGAGCCGTTTGCTTTGGACTTGGAAATGGGAACGTGGCGAAGGAACCTAGCTCCTCCGGGCCCATTGTCGGCCACTTGGCCAGACATTTGTGGTATGCGCAAATAGAACATGGCATAAAACGGGCCGAGGTGGTCCTCCTACCCAGTACAAAACCATTAAACATTTATGGCCACGCGGAGGTGGCCGAGGCTAGAAGAGGACCAGAGCCGTTGGTTATTTCATTGTCTGGAAATAAATGTAACAAGTCAAATAGCTACGCATAGCAATTGCAGATGCCATGGCTATAGGAAATTGTTAACCGACTTCATTTGAATTTAACCATGGTCGTTCGAAGTTTGCTTTTGGTTTCTGGAGCTTGTGATATTGCTTTATTAAAAGATTTCTTGATTCCTATTTATATTTCATGTTTATTTTTAGGTCCAGCTGTTATGTATTTACTTGGAAATATCCCAATTTTCTTTCTTTATTTCATAAATAAATATCAACTTAATTAATAACGAAACTTAAATCGTTTTTGGTCATCGATTAATTTGCCAAAGTTTAGCCACAAACCAAAGTGAGTTGCTTAAATCTAAAGACTTCTCTTTGCCGGTAAAAAGTCAAGGAAGTTTTTGCCTCTGACCTCGTTTGGAGGCTTCGGCGACTGGAAAAGTCCACGAACCTCCGGTGCCTGGGTAACCTGCGGTAACCGGCAACTTTGTTAATGGTTTTGTCATAAATTTTAATTCGATTGCATCAGAGCAGACGCCGACCAAGGCTGCCATTCAAACGGGGCATGAAAAATGCATTAGTCGCTGCAGCCAGGACTCCAGGACATGCAGGAGCCAGAGGCAAAAGTTTTTGATGGTGCGGTTGCCCACGGAGACTGGAGGCTGGCACACACACACACTCGCACAAGGCAAACCGCAGACACAGTCTGTTGTTTGAAGACTCAATTAATTTATGCAGTGTGAAGTAAAGTTTTCGGCCATTCTGAAGGCCTTAAAATTGCATTTAAAGGAAGCAAAAGAAAGAAGGAAAGAAAGAGACTGAGCTGCCCTCAATTACAGTGCAGGAAATGCGCTCAATTAATGAATTTTAAATGCGTTCTCATTGTCACTTCCGCACGCTGGCTGGCATCACCTGCAGTTCGCTGCCCGGGCGCACGCGGCGTATGCGTGACGCGTTATTTGCCAGCCAACCGCCAAGCCAAGTCAGAGACAGGCTTTGGGACGTGGCAATCCGCGGCTGATGAAGGATAAAGGACACTGCGGCACCATTATCTTCGCCGCCAGCACATCAAGCTGCACAGTGGAACTCGATTTGAACTTTATTTGGAACTTATCCAAAAGTGCGAAAGAAAAGTGAAACATAAATTTATGGTTAATTTTTTGGGACTACTTCTTTTTATCCTTTTCATCTTTGGGCTTGGCTTTTTTGTCGTCTTTGGCCTTCTTGGCTTTGTCTTCCTTCTTAGCTTTCTCTGGAGTCTTAGCTTTCGCTACTTTCGCTCCCTTCTTATCTTTTTTATCTTTCTTATCCTTAGAATCCTTGGCTCCACTCTTAGACTTCTTGGGATCCCCTTTCTTGGGATCCTCTACCTCATCTTTCTTTTCAATTTTCATTTTCTTATACTCGGGTCTTTATATAATTAATTAAAATTAGTTAATATATATATTAAACTAACTTAATAACTTACAATTCGAGTATGGAAATGGGATCTATATCAATGTCAGGTATCTTGAATTTGGGAAACTCTAGCATATCGACTCCCTCACCGCCACCATATTTTAGGGCTAGCTTCTCAATGGCCTCCTTCAGTTCCGCCTCGTACTCCGGTGGAGGATCGACGGGCTTGCCCGTGGGAGTCTTTAGTCGGTACTCACGCACCTTGTCAAGAAAGACCGTGTAAACGGGATCATTGGAACGTCCTTGCGAACAATTACGACGCCAGACGAGGCTGGTTTTAAGGCTGGACTTAAGGATGCGAGATAACATTTTTAGGGTGTTATGAAATCTCGTTTTGTTTGGATTTCTAAAAGAAAATTCTTTGTAGAGAGAGGTTTAGCTATAGCTACTAGATGTTTTTATTTTATTAATGTCAACGAACAATTAAAAATAACTCTTTAAGCGACCTTATTTTAATTCAACTTTTCCTCTTCTCCGGAAAATCTTTATTTATTAATTTTATTTATACATTTTCCCCACTGTTCCTTTGCCAGTGAAAGGAAGGCAAATGCGTGCAGTGCCTGTAAAAGCCAGGCGCCCACATTAACTACAAGGATAATGTCGCCCCGGCTTCAGGCCGCCCGCTGCCCGCCTTCTGCGGCATGAAAAAATAACAAGAAAATGCCTGGCATCGTTCATTACGGACCCGGGGCCTGGTCTTCAGCCCTTTAGCCAGGTGTGTGGCTGCCAGGATGCCAGGATAAAAGGAGGAGGGAAAGGGGAATCATCAGCAGGAGCAGGATGACGAAGAGCAGGCCCAGGCAGGAGACAAGACAAGACATCCGAAATGTTTTATTGTTGTAACTGTCGCCCGGCGGCATAATATATAGTCTGGGACATATCCTGGAGCGCGATATCCTTCGCCGCTGACACAAATCACATGCAACCTTTGGCGCCCCTTTTGCTCCAGGACGAATGAGAGAATGAAGAGGGAACCGAGTGCTGGGTATTTTTGGTGGTCGTACGTGTCCTGCTCCTCCAAATTATGTAAGCTTAAAGGGGGTGTCCTTTGTCTGCGTTTGTCGTCTTCCGTTTTAGCAAATGTTTTGTTAGCACATACCCGGTTGCTCCTTGCAAAAATCATGCGGAAACGGAAGCGACAGGAGGAAAACCACAATTCGAGGGTGTCCTGTTTGGGAGCGAGTGTGTGTGTGAGCGAGTGTGTGCGAGTGGCACGTGTCTCATATATATCCACCTGACCACTTTGTCATCGGCTTGAATTAGGACTATTCAATTTTCATTATTAAATAATGCCTCGGCATTGATGCGGACGTGCCCTGGCTTGCCGAAAATTAAATGCACATCGGAATTTATGAGCCCCGGAGTCCCGGAATGACAAATAGTGCGTGTCCTTTTCCTGGCTCCAAAGACACTCCCGCACTCAAGGTGAAACTGTAATTAAATTTGTCCAAATTCAGCTGCACATCCTGGCTAGCTACATGCCCATAAATCTAAGCCTAATCTATGCCGGAATATTCGGAATCCAACTCCAAGCTCAACTCCTTGCGTCGCAGCGATAAATCAAAACGAAATTCACATAATTTTTATCGTTTTGCACAATTTTGCATATAAACACACACAGAGAGACACACACTGGAGTTGGCTTCGATTCGGTTTTTCCAGTTAAACGTTTCAATAAAGTCGAGAGCACCTGTCAATAAATCGAAATTGCCTCTCGTATTATTTTTATCGGCTACGTTTCGTTTACATTGCACAAGATGCTTCACTTTCAGCATTGCCAGCGGCCACGCCTCGCACATATATACATATATATGTGAAGAGTTTATAGATCTAAGACACACTGGGACAAATATATTTAGAAATCTGCCAGCAAATATAGGTTAAACAACTGCCAAAAAAACAGCATTTAAGCTATTTAAGAAGGCTTAGAAGGCATTTTTATTTCTTTATTTATCCAAAAACTAGGTTTTCTCCTTTTTCTTTCTTGAATTTCAATTTTTCCCAGTGCATCTGACACACATACACACATATCCCTAGCCCACAGACATATGTCTGTATATATATATGTGGGGAAAAAAACCGGAAAGGCGACCTTAGCTATCTCTCACCGTCTCGCACATCGTTCTCGTCATCGCCATCATCTTCTTCCAGTTGAGCGAATCCTGCGGGTCTCCTGCCTTCGTCCTGTATCCCGTCTCCCTGCAAATCTCTCCTGTGGTTTCCAGTTCTCTGCCTGGGCTTCCGTCTTCCTTTAGCTTTGTCTTGGCACACTTGTCGTCTTATTTTTTGGATGGTCGAGTTCCGTTTTAATTCAGTTTTCGGCAATCGAATTGTGGACAGTTTTCATGGCTTTAATTACAGAGGGGCCTGTGTGCCTTTGAAGTTCCGCTTTAATTTTAATCCACTTGCGCTTAAAAGCGACCGAGTTACCAAGTACCAAGTACCGAGCATTTTTACGAGCCTGCCTCTGACTTATGAAAATTTAATAAGCCCGGGAATGAGGCAGGCTCCAGCTCCGGCTCCGCTGGAGAGTACGCATAATGAGAGTGGCAGCCGGGGTCTCAAAAAAAAAAAAAACGAAATCGGGACATGCCAGGGCATTCGTTCTCTCCTTCTCAGCCAAGATTCCCAGTTCAGAATCCGACTCCTTGGACACCCATACCCATCGCCCAACCGCCCACATATGTCATGTAAAAAGACTGTTTAACAAGCAGAGAGCACAGCGGAGCGGGACGAAAGCTTAAAAATGAAATGCGTTTCTCGTTTTCACATGGCTGCCATCGGATAGGTCACAGTGGGGTCAACAAGTCACAATTATAATTAATGTGCCCCGAGAACTGACGGAATTCTAAAGAGATTAAGGGTACAAACTACATTTTACGTTATTTCTTACAAGTTTAATACTAATTGTTAACTTAATTGAATAATAAATATAATTTCGTTCTTTGTTTAACTTAACAGAATATTTCATTATAATTTCTTATATTTATTTTAAGTATTTAAGATGATTAAATCTTATCAAAGAATTTACGGATGCAAGAGCCTTATTTAACATATATATAAAAGGTATTTTTAAATCTCCTTAAGTACCAAAACTCTTAAAACTTGTCACAACTTTTTAAAATAATTTCAAACAAGCTTTAGCTCACTATAAAAATCCCTTAAAAAATAATCCCCTACTTTTCAGCCCACTGTCTCTGTATCGTCCTTGTGCGAGACGTTGCTCTCTCGTTGGTGCCGAGCCAACAAACAAGCGAAATATTATTTACGAGCTGTCAAATCCCAGTTAACATGCCTTACACAAGGACCAAGGACGAAAGACGTCTTCAATGCGAATGTGTGCGTATGCCTGTACACGTATTTGTTTGCTGCGGTCGTATAGTTCGCTAAGAGACAGCTGAAGATGCGCCGCCACAGTTACAGATACACAGATACAGATTAACAGCTACAGATACAGGAAGCACTGAAAAAAGATATTAATAAATAATACTAATAATAAATATAAATTAAAATAATAAGCCTAAAATGATGCTTTTATTTTAAATATAATTTTATATGCAATTTTTCGAGAATAAAAAATAAAAGTTACGTTTTGGAAATATTCTTACACTGTTTCGTCCTCTAAAATTTTTTAAATACAAGTAATTTTGAATGCATTTTTTAAAGATAATAATTATATATTTTGTCTCAGATTTATGCCTGATTAGGTAGCCAACAAAATTCGTCAAGTGCACAGATACCGCCGCACTTTGAGATACTCTTTGCGGCGTTTGCAAAAAAAAAGTGTGCCAGTCCGTCTCGCCGTAGTCAAATGGCAGGATCCTTGGATCCTTGGTTCCTCGGTTCCTCGGCTCCTTACAGCGGTCTCGAGCATAATAAAATAAAAAGCATAAATGAAAGCGAGGCCGGGGCCACGAAAATAATTTAAATTTATGTACTTGTGCGCGTATTTATTTGTGCGTTTGGCTTTTATTTCCCTCGTCTCTTGATTTGTTTGCCTCGCTCGCACTCCCGCTCGCTTTGCCGCAGCAGAAAGCATTAAATTCAATTTGCTTATGTGAGTATCTGTGTGCCTGCCACTCAGCGTCAGTTACAGCGAGGACCAGGTTGGGGGCAAGGCCATGCCAATGCCGGCGACCTGTTGTGTTGTTTAAGGAATTACTTAACATGGTAAAGGCATGAGTGTGTGTGCGCCCTGCTTATGCATGTATGTGCTTAATAAATATTTCGGTGCGTCCTTTTTTGATTATTCCCTGGAACAGTCACACAAATGGGTAGCAAAAATGAGGCAGAATCTTCATGAAAGGAGGATAATGTAACTGGAAAATTAATAAGAACTCAAAAAAAATATTATCTGGGTTATTATTTATTATAAGAAAGGTAAAATATATTAGCTACATTAATTACGTAAATATTAACTACTTTATTATTCATTGTAAAACACTATTAATATTTTCTATTCTTAAGTATATTTAATAAGAATGTTTTAAAATCAATTCTTTTACCTCTGCTTTATCTCTAAAAAATTACATTAATCAATTATAAAATTATCTTTAAAAATATCTATAAATAAACTTTAAAATTCCAATAAAATATATGTATTTGAGTTCAAGGAACTCTCATAAAAAGAATTCAAGTACACAAAAGCATAGAAAACTCTCAAATATACTCGAGAAAAATAAATTTCCTTCAGGCCAAATTTCGGCTATCGCATCTCGAGCGTTTCTTACACTCATGACAAATTTTTTACGCACTGTTGCTGCCCCATTGTTGAACCGAAAGCGTGTAAGATTCAGCCTGTCTGTGTGTTCGTGTGTGTGCCTGACAAGGACAAGTTTTTCTCAAAAAGTGAGACAAGTGGAAATCCGTTAAAGAAATATATAAAGGAGATGCTGCTGCCGCTGCTTCTGCTGCCTTGCTCATATAAATATTCGCGTGTGTGGACAAAGAAATGTCGTCGGCAGCAAATAAAAATTAATTGAAAAATGTTTATCAAGGACTTTGACTGGTAAAAATTTAAATGCGCACAGAGGAGGACGATGAGACAGCCGGCGGGCAGAGTCTGATAATTGATGAGAAGACATGGCGGTGAAAATTAAAATTCAAATAAATTTCCATCAGCCAGCCAGCGGGCTTCAACAAATAAATGGATCATTGTCACTAGGTATGGAGCTGCTAAGCAGGAATGGCGTAAAAATACTATAAAAAAATAATTATAAAAAATATATCTTGCACACCTTATATTTAAAATAAAATATATATTTAAAAATTATGCAACGCATTAAAAATTTAAC
>VNJO01013075.1:0-19581 GCA_008042535.1 Drosophila tani | reverse complement strand
TTATACCCTTGCAGAGGGTATTATAAGTTTGCCATGATATTTGCAACGCAGTGAAGGAGGCATCTCCGACCCCATAAAGTATATATGTAAGATAATTTGATATCATCTGTATTTTTTTTTAATATATAGTTTTAGTTTTAGTTTTACAAAGATAATGATATTGATGATTAGAATAGAATATAATGAACGATTAACAACTGATTTGGCGCGACTTTTATACGACTTTTCGGCTGATTGATATACGCTCTCCCTTCTGCAACAACTTGTTAGTGATGACCTCTTCTTCTATTTCTGGACTATCAGTGCTTACCCTTGAATATACAGCTCATATCGATAGTAGTATGGGCTGCCAACTTATACCGACGTTACCACCTTACATATATATTCTTGATCAGCATCACCAGCCTAGTCGACTTAGCCATGACCGTCTGTCTGTCCATATTTAAGAAAATTAAAAATATATCGGAAAATTATATAAATTATTTATAGGCATTTACTTAATATATTGATACAAATTGATAAAAAACTATGATTTTATTTTAACATATTTATTAAATTCAATATATATTGTAAATTTATTAAATATCATAAAAATGATAATTTTGCTTGTTGAATAAAGGATTAGTTATTATTAGTTTTCTTAAACATCCCGCTAGAAAAAGGTAATTCTTGAGTATAATTAAAAAGTCGGATGGTGCAAGTTTAATTGTATAAATTTTAATGATAATTTGTAGGTTTTTCCTCCTCACTTCAACTTTTCGTGGCTTTTCACTTCAAGTATATTCTTCTCTCTAATCCCTTTTTTATCTGCCACTCACTCGTTCGTACGAGTTGGCAGTATCAGTAACTGTAACATCAGTAACAGCTGTTATATTAACTAACATTCAGAAGGCGCGGAATGCAATTATTAACAAAATCTACTAGCTGGGCTTTGACCCAACCTACCGGCCCCCTTGAAAGTATGCGATTGACTTTGAAGAGACAGGTAATACGGCGAGTTTTCGTATAGGACGGCGGATGATTCCCTTGGCAGTGCATACATTGGCTACGCAGACGATGTTGTCCGATCCTGCGATGGTACTGACTATGCGGCCAAGAATCCACCGTTGTGGGGGAAGATTATCCTCGTGAACAATGACCATATCTTCCTCCAGGTTGTGCGAACTTGGAGCTCGTTTATATACTCGTAGCTCCAGCGGCTCCAGATGTGATGCTTTATGGCGCTGACCTTTTTTCATCGATCCAACTTTTCCTGATTGTCGTCAATTGTTGGAAAATCTGGTAGAGCTCGATGTGCGTCGCCCACTAAGAAGTGACCAGGCGTGAGAACGGCCAGGTCGTTTGGGTCTGTTGATAGCGACGTTAATGGGCGAGAGTTCAAGATCGCCTCGACGTCAGCTGCTGTGGCACTCTTGAAGAGTGCGATTGAGCAGTCCCTTGACGCTTTTGACTGCAGCTTCCCATATGCCCCCGATATGTGGAGCCCTGGGCGGAATAAAATGGAAGTTAATAAACTCAGAGCAAAATAATGGATTGATTCAGTCGCTTCTTCTTTAAAAAGAAACTACTTCAAGGCTTCCAGTTTGTTGTTAGCTCCTGCGAAGATTGTAGCGTTGTCACAAAATATGTCCGAGGACAGTCCGCGTAGGGCAATGAAGCGCTTGAGTGATGCAATGAAGCTATCCGTGTATAGCTTTCGTGGCAAAGCAAACGAAGACAGCTAGGTATAACTTGGTGGGAGGCTTACCCCGAATGCGCAAATAGACGTTGATTGGTCCGCAAAAGTCTATTCCGCATCTTGAAAATGGCCGAGACGGTGTGATACGCTCCTTGGGCGATTGCCCCACTAGCTGTTTTTTGAGAGATAATCGATAGTGGCGACAATGTATGCATGAACGAACGACTTGTCGCGCTAAGTCCCTTGCACTTACTATCCAAAACTGTTGTCGAATTAAAGCGACGAGTGTCCTTGGTACGGCGTGATAGTTTTGCAGATGGAGACGGCGAACGAACTGCGATACAAAGGGATCCTTAGCTGGGAGCAGGACAGGATGCCTTTGGGTCTCAGGGTAGTCTGCTAACTCCAGGCGCCCTCCAAGTTGGAAACAATCTGTGACCTGAAAAAAAAGATTGAAATTTTTAAGGTTAGTGCGAATCGGCAGACCCTTAAGGACCGATGACATTTCATGAGCGAAGTAATTGTTTTGAATTTTCCAGTCGATGCAATGTAGCGCCCGCTGCAATTCGGCTGGCGTTGGCGATGGCGACTGGAATGACGTGAGTTTACGGCTGCGCTAAATAAACCTTTACATCCAGGCGACGACTAGTAGGCAGCGAAGATACCAACTGAATTTATAGATTCCTTCAAGCAGTTGATGTCTTTTGTACGGCAAAGGTTGATTTTCTTTTCTCCAGTTGCACAGTTTCCAGGTCAATATCTATGTTGTCTATACTGTCCTTAGGCCAATGTTGCTGATCTTGGCGTAGAAACGCAGACCCCTTAAGCCATTTTGCGAGTTCCAATTGGCCATCCTGTAGAATCGTTGTAACTTCCCTTTTGATTTGATATAGCTCCTCTACAGTATCCGCTCCACCCAGGAAGTCATCTACGTAGAACGACGATTTGATGGCTTTAGCCCCAATTTTCAATTTGTCCATAAATTGTCGGCTAGATATGACATGCGTATGGCCAGATAAGGCGCAGCCGCCGTACCATACGTTACCATAATTAATTCGAAGGTGCTTAATGGTTGCGATGGCGAATCTCTCCAAAGGATGTATTGGAATCTGCGATCCTCGGGTAACACTTTGACTTGGCGGAACATCTTAATCATATCAGCAGTGATTGCATAGCGATTTATACGAGAACGAAGGAGCGATTTATAAAGATCTGGCTGAATAGTCGGTCGGACCATTAAAAAATTGTTGATCGATTGGGACGGCTGGGACGTCTTCCAAGATGCGTCAAAACCACTCTAAGCTTCGTTGATGTGCTATAAGGCTTGAGCACGCAGTGGTGCGGAGTGTTTAACTGCGGGTGACTCACGAGACTCATGCCTCCCAGGTCTTAAAACTCCTGCATGAATTTGGCATATTTGGCTCTTACCTCAGGCCTTTTGCCTAGGCTGCGTTCGAGCGATAAGAATCTCTCTCTGAGGCTCCGAGAGCGGTAGGTGCATCCTTAAATGGTAATCGTACTTCCAATCGACCATCTGAGCTGCGTCGTACCGTTTGTATAGAACTCTTCACAGTTTCGCTGCTACGGCGTAAGTGTATTCTCGGGAGTCTCCACATGATTTTCGTCAATTTCATCTAGTACGATAGATGAATACTGATGTAGTGTTCTGGGATGAGCTCGACATCGACCAGACACTATCCATCCAAGTAGCGTTTTCTGGAGTGCGGGCAGATCCTTTCCTAATTTAACTTGTCAAACTGCTAAGATATCGAAGAAGGTTTCCGTGCCTAAAAACAAATCGATGCGGCGAGACTTGTTAAAGTTTTCGTCGGCAAGCGATTAGTGCTGCGGAAGATTCCACGAGGAGATGTCATTTTCCGAATCTGGAAGATAAGCGAGGTGTGATGTCACGCAAAAATCAAGGAGTAGCTCGAATTCATTGTGCCTCGACTTGATATTGGTGGTTGCATGGTGTTTGAATTGAGTTTATATCTCCCCAATGCTACGAATCTCTAGGTTGCGTATGCTCAGTGGCAGTCGAAGACTTTGGGCAAACTCCTCGGATATGAAATTCACCTTAGAACAGGAATCCAGAAGCGCTCTTCCTATTTTGTAGCATCCAGATGCATCCTTGACCAGAACCAGTGCTGTGGCCAGTATGACACAATCGGAACGCGGTTCCGTGTGAGTATGTGTGACTGCGTCCAAAACTTGTGCAGACTCCGCTTGAGGTTGTGACAAGGGAGCTGCGATCGACCCAGGTGAGAGTCGATGAAGCAGCGTGTGATGCGCTAACGCACAGGTGCGGGATCTCTGCGTTGACGGGCAGTTGGCGACAAGGTGACCCTTGCCAAGGCAATTAATGCATAGCTTGTGGCGTTTTACTGCATTGAGGCGATTATCTAGGGCGAGACTGATTAGTTGTGGTCATCTAAAGGTCTAGTGGTCTGTATTTGAACAGATGTTGCAAGCTTGTGTTGTACAATTGAAGGACACACTTGCCTGGTTTCTCTGCGAGCGGGACCTATGGCAACCTGGTTGGCTCATAAAGGCTTCAGCAGTAGGCTTCTTATCCCATTCCAAATATTAACAATGACGTTCGACGACTTGGACGCAGTTATCCCACAAAGGCAAGAATGTATAATCCTGCGACTCATTCCACTTCCTCTTGGTCTCCTGGTCCACCTTTCCCATGACTATGGAGATAAGCATAGCCTGGCAGATTTGTGACTCCGTGCCCAACGAACGCAACGAGTTGTATAATGCGGATTCAATATCGATTAGGCTGCGCAACTGCTGACCATTTGACTTGGCGGATGTTGGCAAAGCGAAGAGCGAGGATATGTTATCCAAGAATACAAGAGTTGGGTCATATCGCTGTTTTAAGCGATTCAGAGCCTTCGTGTAGTTGTCTGCGGTCACCTGGAATGCTCGAACCGTTTCAAGGGCGGGTCCTGGAAGACAGTTTAACAACAGGTTGAACTTCTCGATCTACGACTTGATTGAATGACGTGATAAAGTTTTGGTACTCGCAGTACTTGCCGTCAAATGTTGGCAACGCTAAGCGCGGAAGCTTGACTGCAGACATATGCCTCAAATTAACCGTGGTTTCGTTTAAGCCAGTGCTATTTGCGTCTGGTCCAACTCAGCTGGATCCATCTGCTCTATGGCTTCCTGAGTGGATAAAGCGAGTTTAAAATACGATTCCGAAATCGACAAACGGCAAGATAGTTCCAAGGGAGATAAGTTTAAGCCAGGATCCACTGATTTGCTCATACGCATAAGGTTCTTCCGAGCACTCGTTCGCTGAGTTTTAAGTTTCTCCATCGAGACATTTTGTAGATGATTGTTTGCCTCATTTATTTTCGAGCTGGCAATGTCTTGCTTGACAAGGTATGTGAGAGCGAGCGAGACGACGAGATGTAGTGGAAACGGCTGGCCAACCAGGTATTTAATTTTTTTTCGACGTTTTTTTTTTTTTTAATTTTTTGTATGAATGCCCAACATCCTAAGAGTATACAGTCCAAGTTTCATAACGATCGGAGCAACGAACAACGAAGTAATGGGTAGTTGAACGGAGGTCATTCTATGTTCGATATATGGGCAGCCAAAACTCTAAAGCGTTCTCCTGAAAAGTGCCGTTTTCAAAGTCGGTGTACATCTTTAACTTAAAATCTAATTGACCAATCGTTTTGAAATTTTGCACATAGCTTTTAGAACTAATTTTCCAGGTATCACCGTCGGCGTTTTTTAATTTTTATTTTTAATTTTATTTTTTATTTAACTATTAAAACTTTTATTTTAGTCCAAATTTGTATTTTTGACTTCAAACTTTCATGAAAAATCGAATGAAAATTAAAAAAGAAAAACTCCACGGTGATACCTCGGGACAATTATCTTTTAACTATTTCATTTTACTTTTTTCATATCGGACGATTCTGTGGAATCGTCTGTGAGATACCCAGTACCTTAACGTTTCTGCTTTACACTAAAAGGCAATTTAAAATTTTACATACATTATCATACTCTACTTCGATACTTCTTAAAATAAATCGCCTCTCGAGTTAGCTCCCGACCTAAACAATTTAATGTTATACTTAAATATGAATGATACATTTTATAAGGACGCCCAAAAATGAATTATGTTGTTTGTTGTAATTTTTTGCTCTATTCTTTTGTCATTTCTTCTGCAGTTGGCGCTATTATATCTCGCGGCCAAGGCTCGAATGCGCCACCTGTCCGCTACAGCTTGCAACAGCAACAGCAGTGCCTTAGGGGAATGTGTTAAAATTCTAATCTTATTGCTAATATCTCGCATGTTTATCATCAGATTTTACTGAAAATTTTAGGAAACGTTATTCACTTATTGTATCTATTAACTTTAACCCGAAATTAACGAGTATAGCTTATTTTACGTTTCTTATGATTTTTGAGGGCGGAAGTGGGCGTGGCCACATTTTAAAACAAACTTGATCTGCGTGCAATAGATTCCAATTTTGTCACCAAATTTGGTAACTCTAGCTCTTATAGTCTCTGAGATCTGTTGTTTCACACGGACGGACAGACGGACAGACGGACATGGCTAAATCGACTCGGCTGGTGATGCTGATCAAGAATATATATACTTTATGGGGTCGGAGATTTCTCCTTCTGCCTGTTACATACATTCTCGGTTGACACTAACTTATAATTCCCTTGTACCCTATGTATGCGGGAGCCGCAGCGCTGCCGGCAGTTCAGTCGGCCCAGCGCGCCCGAAAAGAAATACAAAATTGCCCATGCCGATTTAAGTGACGATCCTAAATCGGTTTTACTCCCCGAAAAAAAAAAAAATATAAAAAATATATATATATTATATATACAATATCAAGTGGGATTTGAATTTGAGTTTACGGAGCACAAGTCGGAGCTTCTCCAGCTACACCAAATCTCCAAGCTAAATGATAGTCTTAAAAAATGTCCAATCATGTGGGTCTCCATATCAGAACTCACAATAGATCGATTTTTTTGAGCTCATGGAACATTTTTGTATTATATATAATATTTGAAGGTGAAGCTAACTCGAGGTCTAACCGGCTTAATTTCTCATACTCGGGTACAAGGGTATTATAAGTTAGTGCCAACCGAGAATGTATGTAACAGACAGAAGGAGAAATCTCCGACCCTATAAAGTATATATGTTATATTCTTGATCAGCGTCACCAGCCGAGTCGATTTTGCCATGTCCGTCTGTCCGTCTGTCTGTCCGTGTGAAACAACAGATCTCAGAGACTATAAGAGCTAGAGTTACCAAATTTGGTGACAACATTGGAATCTGTTGCACGCAGATCAAGTTTGTTTTAAAATTTGGCCACGCCCACTTCCGCCCTCAAAAATCATAAAACACGTTAAATAAGCTATACTCGTTATTACCGGGTTTAAGTTAATAGATACAATAAAAAAAAAAAAAATGGACGTTTCCTGAAAATTTCTGTAAAATCGGATGATAAACATGGGAGATATTAGCAATAAGGTTAGAATTTTAACACACCGCCCTAAGGTACTGCTGTTGCAAGCTGTAGCCGACAGGTGGCGCATTCGAGCCTTGGCCGTGCGATATAATGACGCCAATGTATGTATGTACAATGTAATGTATGTACAATTTTAAATTGCCTTTTAGTGTGAAGCGCAAACGTTTAGGTACCGGGTATCTCCCGTTCGAGCACAGTCGACTGTAGCTTTCTAACTTGTTTTTTCTCTACTTTAATGGAAAACAACAAAATTGTACATTTTTGTACATTTGCCATATATTTGTGTAAAATGTTCTTTGAATAGTTCTTAATCGACCCCAATAGAGTTTTCTACAGCTTTCTGCAAACACCTCGAGGCAAAAGACGTAAAAAAGTCACGGTTCCAGAAATGTTTTTTCGTGCAGCCCTGGTGTAAAATCCCTGATAAACGTACTCCTGCTGGAACAAAACATAAAATTACAAAATAAAATATATTTTTTTTATTTGTCAAGCTTTTGCTCTCTAAAATAAACGTGATTTTTCTATATTTATAAATTTCGACTTTGATAAATTATAACTAACCATCTAAAAAGAGTAGCACCTTGTCTAAACAAATTTTTAATAGTTTAAACAATTATCAGTCATATGCTTTTTAAATTATGCGATTCTCTTACTTGATTAAAAAGTTATTAATTTTGCAACGAAGAAACTCAAATGACCCCACTGTGAGACGCCTCGAATAGCACTTTATTTCAAGAGTCCGAGAAGAGCTCCGGGTCTAGCCAGCGGTTGACTGACACAGAAGGCCCGACAACTAGCAATGCTGCCTAAAATGCTGGCATGCTAGAAAAAGAGACGAATCGATCCCAATAGCGAGGAGGATATGTCCAAAGCCATATTAGAACCTACCGTCCGCTTCAAATTCTACAAAATTGGTCGATATAGTGCCAGCTAAGTCGTTTATGATTTCCGATGTAGACTTTGTTTTTATACTGTCCTCTCTTATAAAATTTTGCTAACAAACCCAGGTGATTACAATATGCGCAACTTCCGTTGGAGTTCTTTGCATTGGTTGGAAAAACACTTCGAATCAATTGGCCAGTATTCCGAAAGCATTCTCAACTACACGTCGGTTTCTTAATAGCATATAGTTGTATCTCTCACGACTTTGCAATTGATTTGATTGGGTATACGGCTTCATCATGTAATTTGTTAGGGCAAAAGCATCATCTGCGACGAACACATATGGTAGCTCAATGGAAGAGTCTGGTAACCTGGTCTGCGAAGGAATGTGCACCTTACCAGCCTCAATGGCATATTTTAAATCTGAGTGCAGCCAGCATCACCCACTCGTCTATTCGTGCCCACGTCAGCATAAACGAACTTCGCATCCACAATGGCCATTCAAATAATCGAGTGATCACCTTTGTAGTTAAAGTACGTTGATCCAGCTAATTTTAGTGGTCGTACATTGCAATGCTTTCCGTCTATAGCACCTATGCAGTTTGGAAACCCCCATTGCTGTAGAAGGCAATTTGTTTCCATGTATCAGTTATTGACGGAAGGGCTAGGTATTTTTCATGTAGTGCACTATAAATAGCGGGAATCGTCTTCTTTAAGATTTTCGGTACAGTAGACTGTTGAATGCGGAACAAGAACTGCAGAGAGGATTGAGTCTCTCCAGTATCCAAATACTACAACTTCTTATATCACTCAAAAACACCTCTTAACCAGGTACCACATTTTGTGACGATGTTCAGCATTTAGCTAATATCAGGGTTCATAACTATGTGTTATAATTTTTCTATAATATCTAGTCATATAGGAACGGCCTCTGAATATGGTATTGAGCTATACTAATTAACACTAACAATGGGAGACCTACATACATATATCACTTTAAAAACTTCTGATATCAAACAAAAACACCTCTTAACGAGGTGAGATGAAAGTGACGTTGGCACCTTTAACTTCAAAAGTTGCTGATATCAAATTTTGTGACGATTAATAGTAACGTTAACAAAAATAAATTACAAATAATTCAACTAGTTTCTTTTCGGCACTAAGCTGTAAAATACTTAGCCTTGAAACTGAAGATCAGCGTGTCGATTGCTCAACATGTTCCTAGCAACATTTGTCTTTATTTGTCAACATTTTCCTTTTTCCATGTTCATGTGCTATTTAATATAAAATGATTAAAAAAAAAAAATAATTTCACTTTTTGGAAGACACCGAACATATATTGAAACTTTGACAAAAACTGTTACGTTCAGAAGAAAAATATATATACCGTTATATGCATGATTTTATGTATTAACAAAAGAAAATAATCAAATCTATCGAACGCAAAGTTCAATTTTCAACATTTTTAATGCTATTGTATTCTTACTTTATATACCCGTCAAACGACACCTCAATAATCCCGACTCAATACTCTATTCAAAAGATATTTTATAACCAATATTTTAACTGCGTTTTTGAAATGAAATAGATGGTCCTGTTGTTTATCTTTTGATGTGTATGAAATATTCGCTAGATTTCTCCAGTTCTTGAATTCTAAGCGACTAAATTTACGGAAATGTATATGTCGTTGGAATGGTTTTGAAACGATAATCACTTTTTCCAATGTTTTTCAAAAACGGCTCTAACGATTTCAATAGTCACTCGAAACATTAAACCCCATGAAATTGCTCAACTTTTGGTATATGACACGTAACTCCAAAAATTTGCTTTATCAAAATATTATTCATAAAAATTAGTAACAATATTCCTATACAGTTACATTTTTATATGCATTATACCTTATAATCGTCAGACAAAATTTTAAATATTTGAAAAAAAACTTTTTAAAACGTTTATTTGTAATTTTTACCATTTGAGTTTCAAACAAAAATTTCTGATATCAAACAAAAACACATTTTAGTGCACATTGAACTCAAAATTACCAAAATTAATTAGATTAATAATTTTTGATTAATGAAAGTTAAGGTATAAATAAAAGTAAGTAAGTAATGCGGCAAGTCACAAACTCGTAACCAGGTTAGGTGCTTCGGTAGCCTATATAAAGCTTTCAACTTTATTGTTTAACAACTTTCGTGTTTTCATTAAATTTTGTATACTAATTAGACGCACAATTAGCATAATACTTTGACAAGGACCTTTTTTTTTATCCCGTTTACCTATAATTTCATTTAAAGTGCAATTTTATGAAACTTGATCATATGGGAAATGAAATATACACCTTTTGTACCATATAACGTGATTTCGAAAACAATTTGGCATATATAGGCTTCACATCCACGTGGTGGTTGGAATTACTTTCTTGATAACGCAAAATCATCACTGTATACTCTCTCCCACCCTTTTTCTCAAAGACCACCAATGGCATAACAGTATTTATTCTCCCAAGTTCTCGAAGTGGCGAGACAGAGCCTCGTGGCGGCGAACGTTTGAGTTCGGTTTTTGTTAAATCTACTTCCGATGCGCTTACGCTATCAATGTGCTTCTTTGTGACTTCGTTTCAGTCCCAGTCAGAGCTTCTGGCGCGACGGTCGTGGTGAACAAAATACTTAGCTTACGGGACCATAACACGTCAATATACCGCGAACTTTTGCCTATTCGTATACTCTTATTGTTGGTTGTCGGTAATAAAAAGTTTTAATAATAAAAATCGAAGACAAATTAGGAAATAAATCGCGTACCGTTTCGGGTAAAATAAATAAAGAATATTTTCGGACATGTTTATACAAAGCAATTTATTATAAAGGCTTTTAGTAACCAATAAACCTAAAATAAAATCAAATCAAATTAAAAGTTGTATTTAGTTATTTCGAAGTTTTCGATAAATAAAATATATATGTATATGTAAATGGGCATTCCCAAATGGTGAACGGTAATCTCGTACGGCATAAAATGGGAAAAAAATATAACAAAATTTACCGTTTTCTGAAGTTTTTTTTTTTTTTTTGCACGATCAATACCTTTTAGCAGTACTATTTGTATTCTAAAAGGCAAGCTTCGGGGACTTGTTTCGAAATAATTTGCAGAAAACAAAGCATACGATACAAAAAATACATAGAAGTCTTGTTTGACTTCACCTTGAAAATTGCAATTTATTAAACATTCTAATTCTTGATTTATAACGTTATATTGCGAACGGTACAAGATTTCAATATGTTTTATACCTCACGTTTGAATATTTTCATATTTCCTTGAAAATCTGTTTATTTTCTTCTTAATAGGTTTCAATGAAGAGATTTGGTAAAAAATTTGCAAACATTTCATATTCGAAATAATTCAAAAATTGCTAAAAGTGTTCAAATTTATTTCTTTTTCAGTTTTTACGCCGATTTTCACATGAAAACAATAAGATATGCTATGTAACAATTGTTTTATAAACATTTTGATTTGGAGTTAAACATTTTTGTTTTCGGTCCTGGTTGACCTTTTGCTTGAAATGTCCATTTATAATGTACATATTAATATGTATTAAACAAAAAGAATATAATAAAAATCATTAGAACAGAACATGGATATACAATAACAATAAACAATTATACCTAATCTTAAATGTAAGTAAAATAATTAAATAAGTTATGTTGTTTTAAAATTAAAAATTGTCCGCCAGATCTGGGAAGACCTGGGAATATCTGGGAAGAAGATCTGGCAAATAAATTGCAATTTAATTTTTATTCCCCAGCCTAGCAGCGACTTTTCACGCTTTTGATTAAATTTATCCGAGCAGGACTCGAAACGCTTAAAAAAAACATTAGTTAGAGAGCTACAGTCGAGTGCTACACTGTGAGATACCAGGTACCCAAAGCTATATACATATGTGCATCAATCCGTTTTTCAGTGGCGGGCCACTCAAATGGCTTAAAGCGCGCACCTTCGCATCACTCTTTAAATGGAATACACCTATCGTTATTTAAATTAAAAGTTTTATAAGCAACGTAAAAGAAACGTTAATGTGTAATAACTTCCGTGGACATTTGAACATTTATCATAACCGTCAAGTATTGCAATAGCCATATCTGTATATTATTGCTATCCCGTTCAAAGCTCAGATCTCCTGCCATCATTCTTTCTCCCATGGGGACCCATGCCCTTATTTCCAATTTTAACTACTCCAGTCGTGTGCATCCATTGGGCGAAATTCGTAGTTTTTCATTTATATTTTATACTTTACTTACACTGCAAACATTACCCAAATCAATAAACATCTTAATTTGTATTATCTCTACATCTTTTTAAACTTTAAACCGAAAATCACAACTTTGTCTTAGTTATATGTTTTTCTTGAGCTCCAGCTCTTATAGTTTCTGATATCTGTTGTTTCACGCGAACAGGCAGACGGAGTGACTGACAGACGGACTTGGACATCGGACATCGGACATCGACTTGGCTGGTGACGCTGATGGTAAAAGTGACAGTAGCAGTAATTGTACCACTCAAAATAAATAAGGAAGCAATACCAGTAGTGGGCTAGTATTGTAAAATTAAATGTTCAAAGTATTATCTTAACTTATCTAGTATTGTACTATTCTAGTTTTGTTGGGCGAACTTTGGTCGATGCCAGTTCATTCGTACACTCAGGTCAAAATGATTGAAGAAACAATATTTATACTTAGTAGTATTAATGTACCAGCTACCATTTGTGTAGTTTAATTTATACAACATCCAAAAACTCGCCTCACAATATTACAACTACGTTACCGTAAAAGTTTGTAACTCCAACCAGCAATAATTTTCTTATATACACTGAAAATCGCTCTCAGGATTTCATGAGGGGAAGGTGTGGCGATACCGACAGCCTCCGTATCTTGCTGATGGAGCATGTGACAGAAATGGAATAATATTTAAAAAAAAAAGCATGCTAACTAAATTGAAAATATATCGAAGTTTTTACATTTTTATAACATTTACCTACACATTTTACATTGTACATTTTCGTATAAATCAACCAATCGCTTCTATGGCAGCTATATGACATAGTTGTCTGATCTTACTGAAATTAAAACCGTAAAAACGAGTAATATCTCGAAATTTAAAAAAATACGTTGAATAACAGAGAAGGTTTAATTTTTTTCCAATAATTTTCGATCATTTCTATAGCAGCTATAAGATATAGTGGTCCGAATTGTACGAAATTTAAAATATATAGCTTTAATAAAATTAAAGGATCATATATTTAATTTGAGACCAATATTTTTAAAAATAGCGAAAATTTAAAATTTGACATTATCGTTCCTATGGCAGCTATACAATATAGTTGTCCGATTCCGGCCGTTCCGACAGATATACTAGCTGCAATAGAAAGAAGACTATCTGCAAAGTTTCATTCAGATAGCTCAGAAACTGAGGGACTAGTTTGCGTAGCAACGGACAGACGGACATGGCTAGATCGACTCGCCTGGTGATGCTGATCAAGAAATTCCCTCTGCATGGGTATAAAAACATTTCATAACATGGGGTCTTACAAAGTTTCACATTACCTTCTCTGCCCATTTTTTTTTGTGATTCATTAATTTTTTGGCTTCACGGAACTTGAGTTAAGGGCACAGGAATAGGACGAAACCGACAACTTGTTGTGCTGAAAATATATTTAGAATTGATTTATATGTACCTACCTGATAAACTATGCTAGTAGAATAGCAAAAAATACAGTTTACAAGTTTTCTTTAATTAAAGGTTTCATTAGAACCTTTAAAAAAAAAAACTATATGTGTTGTTTGGTGCGAATAGCTGTATACCCTTGCAGGGTATTATATTTTGGTCAGAAGCTTGCAACGCAGTAAAGGAAGCATCTCCGACCCCATAGAGTAGGTTCTTGATGAGCATAACCCCTTCGAGTCGATCTAGTCATACCAGTCTTGACGTCTGTCCGTCGGCTCCTCCGTCTGTTCATATTTCCGTATGTCCGTTACTACGCAAACAAATCTTTCAATTTTTTAGCTATCTGCATTATATAGCTGCCGTTGGAACGATCGGGTCAAACTAGGAGATTTTCGCTGTTTTTAAAGATATTGTATTAATACTCAATATATGAACACTTAATTTAGAATACATCTTAACGAGGTAGGTTTAAAGTGACGATCGCATATTTAACACAAAAAATTGTGATACAATATTTTGTGACGATTAAAAATTATTTAACTGAAATAACAAATTACTTAATTAGTTTCAAAATCGGAACTTTGCTGAAAAAATGTAAACAGGAAATTTAAAGCAGCGCTTTTACATGAAACTCACATGCTACAAATTAAAATCCATTGTTTGGAAACGTTTTTTATACTCGGTACATATTGGGTACAAGGGTATCATAAGGTAGTTCCAACCGAGAATGCATGTAACAGGCAGAAGGAGAAGCCTCCGACCCTATTAAGTATATATATTCTCGCCCGTGGACGTTATATCACTTTTTTATACCCTTGAAGAGGGTTTTATAATTTTGCCATGATATTTGCAACGCAGTGAAGGAGGCATCTGCGATCCCATCGAGTCGATCTAGCCATGTCCGTCTGTCTGTCCGTCTGTCTGTCCGTCTGTCTGTCCGTCTGTCTGTCCGTCTGTCTGTCCGTCTGTCTGTCCGTCTGTCTGTCTGTTCGTCTGTCTGTCCGTCTGTCTGTCCGTCTGTCTGTCCGTCTGTCTGTCTGTCCGTCTGTCGGTTTCTACGCGAACAAGTCTCTCAGTTTTTGAGCTATCGAGCTGAAATTTTCAGCATAGTCTTGTTTCTTTAGCACGCAGTATATATGTCGGAACGGCAGAAATCGGACTACTATATCTAATAGCTGCCATAGGAATGATGGAGAAATTAATGTAAAAAAAACTTTAACTTCTTTGTTTTTAAACGTCTTTCTATAAATTTTGAGATATAGCAGTTTTTTATGGTTCTAGATTTAATTTTTTTTCATTTTTTTTTAAGATCGGACAACTATATCATATAGCTGCCATAGAAGCGATCGCTCGATTTATATGAAATGTAAATTTCTACATGTAAAATTTAAAATTTACAAAATTCGATATTTTTTCAACATTACTAAAATGGTTCTATTTTCAATGATCAATTGCAGACTGCAAAGGTATAAGAACTTCGGTTTACCGAAATTAGCTTTGTGCCTCGTTTTGCGTCATAACTCCCATAGGCGTTACTACATGTACCCGGTACAAATTTATACATGCATACATACATCAATCAAAAGGTAGTGAGAAGTAGATTAAAAATATCCTTCGATCTTTTAAATATAGCATAGCAGCTTCGGCCAAGGTGATGCTGATCAAGAATCAAATAAAAACACCTCTTAACGAGGTGAGATTAAAGTGGTGATGGCACATTCAATTAAAAAAAATGTCTGATACCAAATTTTGTGACAATTAATAGTTATTTAAACAAAAATATTTAAAAAATTTGTATTTAGTTTCAAAATCGGCAATTAGCTGAAAAATTAAAAAAGGCAAAACAGGCAGCGTGCCGATTTTGAAACTAAATACAATTTTTTTAAATATTTTTGTTTAAATAACTATTAATCGTCACAAAATTTGGTATCAGAAATTTTTTGAGTTGAATGTGCCATCGTCACTTTAAACTCACCTCGTTAAGAGGTGTTTTTATTTGATATCAGAAGTTTTTTAAATGATATATGTATGTACATACATAGGACTCCCATTGTTGTTATAAGTTTTTGTTTAAAACTCAAATAGGAAAAATTAACAAAAAATGCATATAAAAAGCTATATGGGATCATTGCTACTAATTTTGATGAGAAAGCGAATTTTCGGAGATATGTATGTGTTGTACCCCGAAATATCTCAAGGGCTATACGGTCTGAAGTGACTAAAAATCGTAAAAGCCATTTAAAAAAAGTTTTTAATCTTAAAAAAGAAAAATACTTTTAATTCTAAATTCTTAATTATAATATTTCGAAAAATTTTGTCAGGGCTAAGTAATTATCAATATTAATTAAAATACTTTTTCAATGACATATAGCACGTATCTGTAGCTTTAGTCGTTCAGAAATTATGGGCCCAAAAAATTCCTGTTTTCCCGCCAAAGTAGTAAAAAACGCAACAATTAGCTACTAATTGTTTCAGTAATATTTTTATGAGTAATATCTCGAAAAAGCGAATTTTCCGATATGCGTTATATACCAAAAGTTGAGCAATCTCAAGGGCTATATGGCCTTGAGTGACTATCAAAATCGTTAGAGCCTTTTTTAAGAAAACTTAAAAAAATAATTAATTTTAATTATAAATTCTTAAATATTATAATTAAAAAAATTATGTCAAGGCAAAGCTATTATCATTTCAAAATACCTTTCAAACGACATATAACACGTTTCTGAAGCTTTAGTCGCTTAGAAGTTATGGGCGCAGGAAATTTGGCTTTTTTAGCTGTTTTCCCGCCAAACTAGCGGGAAACCCAAAAAGTCGTAGAACAAAAAATGTTCAGCTCGAGCAGTTAATTAAAATAAAAGTGGTTCCAGGACTCTAAAACAAAAAAATCGACAGACAGACACCGACGGACAGATAGACAAACAACAGGATTAACGTTTTCATTTCGGAAAGGCCGTTAAAATCTTGTTTATTGAATATCTTTTGAACGGAGTATCGGATCAGGATGATCGAGGTGTCATTCGACGCGTATTTAAATCTAGATCACAACAACATTAAAAATTTTGGGATTTTTGCTCCACCGGCCCCAATAGCTCAAATTTTCAAAATTTTCAATTTCGCACTTTCACTCTCATATCTCCTAAACTAATCCGTTTTTGAAAAATCTTAGCATGCAGTTTCAAAGAGGTTTACAATACCATTCGATCAAGATATAAATGGTGCTGATCGGACTATCGTAGCAGATTTTCAATTCTATGGCTGTATATAGTAGTCTCCTTGCGCACCATAGTCTCGGTGCTCATCGTCACTACGTGGACTGCCGTCCACAGTGATATATATACTGTATGGGATCGGAAAATCCTCCCTCACTGCATCGCAAATATTATGGCAAAATTAGAATACCCTCTGCAAGGGTATAATAAAAAAGGGATTTGACCCGGGATTGAACCCAGATTTTCCCCGATTCACCGATCGAGAGTCACACTCTAACCATCTAAGTCAAGGAAATTGATTTTCAAGAAAATTTGAAGTTATTCATAGAACAACTACAATATGAATGATAGTGGAAAAAATGTAGCTCGCGACACCATAGTTTCACGACGTTTGCTAAAAAACCATAAACTTTTTTGACTTCAAATAAGCTATTTATGCACTCTTTTATTCTTTGCTTTCTATTATATATTGTCTTTGTATACTTTATTAATAGTTTGCTAAGTTGCAAATGCTAAAAAGTTACTTCCAATATGTGTAGCGTGGGACCAACACATTACTAGCGATTATTTCAAAAATAGTAACACGTTAAATTATGCTTTATGTAATTCGAAAGTCCACTTCAATACCTCTAAAGACAATACATAATTTTACTATACATCTTTCAGAAACCTAAAAATAAATAACATTTTAATTTACAAAATCGTACGAATGTAACGTGTGACACGTGTGATTTGCCCATATGTAATTTTTCAACCTTTTGATATCAAACCAAAAAAACAATGTGAGATGAAAGTGACGATGGCCCCTTCAACTTCAAAAGTTTCTGAGATCAACTTTTGTGATGACTAATGGTAACGTTAACAAAAATATATATCGATTAATTCAACTAGTTTTGTTTTCGGAACTAAACTGTTAAATATCAAGCTTTGAAACTAAAGACTTGCGTGTCGAATTAGAAACTAGTTGAATTATGTGTAATTTATTTTTGTTAACGTTATTATTAACAAAATTTCTGATATAGTTAGGATTAGAATTATACTCTTATTTCATAGTTTCGATTTTAAATATTGAGATTGCGCTCCTAAACAATTCCTTCAAATGTGGATGTGATATGTGTTTCTAAGACTTGGTTTTTGCCTGATTTATCCGACCTGTCTATTGTTTGTGATGGTTATGTTGTGTTTCGTTCTGATCGTATTGGAAATGCTGATGGTGTTGCTGTATACGTAAATGTGCAGCTAAAATGTAGTGTTATACGTTAACAACCAAGTAAATGCTTAATTGAATATTTGTTTTTAGAAATCACAAGTAAAGTAAAACAGAAAATTCTACTTGGATGTATGTACAGACCGAATCGTACCACCGACTATGAGCCACTACTTAGTGTGATTTCTGACATTTCTCCAGTGTTTAAAAAACTGCAGTAAGTTTCATTTCATGGGATTTTGATTTTGCTTCTGCTTCCAAAATAAACAGAAGTCGCAGTCGAAGCAAAGGCCAAAATGAAAAAGCGGCCAAAATCAAACAGCAGCAACAGTCGCCGATTTTTTGAAGTGAAACTTCTTTAGGCGCGTTTTGGATTTTTGGGGACGGAGTAAAACCGATTCATGCCGACACGAAAATGCGCGTAGTTCCTGTCCCTCTCTCACCGCTGGCGAACGATCTTCCTCTCCTCTTCTATCCTCTCTCGCTCTCAGCGCGCTAGCACAAAGTTGAGAGCGTAAAAATCTAAAAATAGAATGCGCATGTGAGCACGTGTGTGTATGCCTACTTGAGCGAGAATACGCTTTTTAAGCCGAAATCATTTCTGTGACAAAACAAATTCATTTACAGAAGTAGAAAAAAGGGTGAGAGGTGTGTGTGTCAAAAGAACTTCTGATTGAACAGGTTGCATACAGATATTAACAGGTTAAGTATGCATTAACTATTTTTGATCTTTTCGATCTTTTTCGACCTGGAAATGAAAATATGTAATGTGTCTTCTTCTTCTTCTCGATCGGTTTGTTTACTTTTGAGAGTCGAGAGCTGTGCGCTGCAACAGAGTCGCAACAACATTTCGTGACCTTTGAATTTAAGCGGCAGTCTAAAAAGGCAAATTTTTGGTTTTCTACAGAATTTCAGTGTTAAAAAAATTATTATGGTGTCAATTTATATCTCACCAGGTAAATCGATTACAGATATCAAAGATTTTATCCACCACGTGCTTCTGCCATACACAGAGGATAGTTCGAGGTTATTGACTAAGAAATATCACGAAATTCCTATGATTATGTCGGGAGATTTTATTGTTAATTTCGCGAGGGAAGAATCTGGTGAGATTTTGAACTTTTTCAAAAACACCCTCAATTTGGATATTGTAAATGATAGGAACATTAGCACGACTAGACACGGGATAACAATCGATGCAGTTTTTGCACGATTCATTAAGGATTTGAGTGCTCATGTATATATCTCGCACTTTAGTTACCATAACCCAATTATCACGACATTAGGAAATGATATTCATGAAATTGATAATGAAAATGTCACATGATAGGTAAATTGTCATTGTATTTTCTTTGTAATTTTTAATTATAATATTGTTAATTA
>VNJO01013069.1:0-20477 GCA_008042535.1 Drosophila tani | reverse complement strand
TAACAAACAGCATCCGAAATCCGGTAACGCAAGTTTCATGGCTCCAGCCACAGTAACAGAAACACTGAGAAAAATAGAATCAGCCTGGGTAAATCCTATAAATACTGCAAAAATCATTTTCCATCGATCTACTTGGTTTTAGTCATAACTAATACAGATGAGGACTGTGGCAATGCCAGAAACAGCTGTCTAAACAAACCTGCAGCCTGTCTTTGCCAATAATTATAAAAATAGTTTGAACAAAATTAGTTTAGATTTGTATTTTTGTTTGATATTGTAAGCATTAACTGAGTACTATGTATGGCATAGTTTAGCCCTTTTAGCATTTTGTAAAGCATTTAGCATTTTATGTTAAGATTCCGCCGAGATTAAATGAAATTAGGAATAAGTAGAAAAAAAGACTACGGTCACACTACAAATTATAAAAGAAAACTACACACATTGAAAATAAGAGAGCGAATAAAAATCAAATAAATAAAGAAGAATCCAAACATAAACTACGATAACAATATTTTCTTTAATAATTATAAGAACAATAATTATAGTAATAGTTTCAACATTAAACTAAAAAATAAATAAATTTAAAGCTCAATATATATATGTAGTTTGAGCTTGGGTTATAAAGTTATAAATGCATGAAATCGGAAAATAATAAACCAGACCAATTTCAAAGCCTAATTAATTAAATACGAGTCATTTTAAAGCCACAATTTTTTTTGTTTAATTAAACAATAAAAAACCTAGTAAATAAAGGCTTAACATTATTTTATAATATCTTTTATAAGCTTACTTTGTGATCGAAAATGTATATAAAATTATGCAGCTCAACCTCCAATATTTTAGGGATCCGCTCCTGCCTTCACAATGCCAAAAAAATGTGTGTTACACTTGTTTTAAATTTAGCGAGCAGATTGCCATTAAATTTGATGGAATACATTTTAAAAGGGCTATTAATTTTTTTTGTGCTCGGCTTTCGCGCCTGGTGATTTCCTCTTGCAAAAATGTGATTATTTTGTGTATATTTTGCGGTGTACTTTTGGCTGAGTCAATTGTGTGAGTAAGTCTTTCAATTTTACACGCTGCCAGGCGGCGACGCTGACAGCGACGGCGGCGGCGGAGACTGCGACGGCGACGTCGAAGTCGAAGTCGACGTCAATGACGATACAATTGAGCGCGTTCAGATGCGCCGTTGAAAACGGGAAAAGGGGGGCCAGCAACGGAAAAGTGGCGGGGGGGCTGGGGCTATGGGAGAGGTATGAGATGGCCATGTGCTGCGATGTGTAAAAGTCATTGCCTCGGGTGTGCGAGCGAGACGCAGGGCCAGAGAAGAAAGAGATAGCCAAAATTGTTTTCCAACTTGGCCATGGAATTGCATTGAGATGCTCCGTGCACTGTGAAAAAAAACATGCTCATATACAAAATGGCTTAAATAAATTGGGGAACTCTTCAGTTTTTCAAATCAAGATTTCAGTCCCTGTTTCTATTATATTTTTCTGCAAAAATAAAGTATTGAAATAATAAAGTATTGAAAAAAAAAATCGTATAATAATCACTTGCGAATTATAAAGTTTCTTAAGATGTATTTCTGAATTAAGATAAAGTTTCTTAAGAAATTATAAAATTTTTGAATTAAGATCGTAAGATCGTGAATTAAGATCGTGAAATTAACAAATTATAAAATTTGTGAATTAAGAACCTTAGGAATTACCAATTATACTTAGTTCACGCCAAAACTTTTTAAAATAAGTTAGTGAAAAATACCAACAAGTTTTTACTTGGGAATTTATAAAGCATTTTAAAATTATGAGCCCAGAATAAAGTGTAAATATAACAGAAGATAGTAACTAAGGAATCTGAGAAGAGAGCAATTCAATTTTCCGAGTGTGATATCGGCAAGGATGTGAGCAAGGAAAGGTGACTTTGTTGATGGGGATGGGGGGTAGGGTGGTCGGGATGCATGCGGGATGCATGTCGTGGGTCAACCTCAGTTGCCACTGGAATGCGGAGGCTCAGTGGTCCATCTAATGCGGTGCCATTGGATTCCGATTATTCGATTATTCGACTCGTCTCCGTTCCCCCGTCCGGGCTTTGAGCCCAAGTTTACGGATGCCTGAGGTAGCACCACGGTATCCAGCTGGAATCCGAGGATGACGACGATGGCTGTGTGACTGACTGTCCACGGGTATTCATTCAAGCGCCCTAACTAGTTTAATCAACATAATTGATTCAGGTGCCGATGGAGAGGGAGCTGAACAATGCACAGATTTACTTCAAAAGTGACACAAGCGCATTATTATTTTGCTCATTGGAAAAGTGGCATTAACTCATGTCAGGCTTTTGGGTTTTTGACGTTTTTAGTGCCAATAGCACCGATATAATGATAGTCATTGCCGCAATTAGTGTCAGTTTTGTATTGGTTTAAATCTTTTTAGCTATAATTTGTGGTTAATATTTTGTTTATGACTATTTTAAAGGCTTAAGATTTACTTAACAGATATTATTTTGACAAGAAAGGTGCATTTAATTTTTTGAACTTATAATATCGATATTATTTTACTTTTAAAGTTTGTAATAAAATTCTAGAAAATTCTGTATAGTGTAAGCATTAACTGAGTACTATGTATGGCATAGTGTAGCCCTTTTAGCATTTTGTAAAGCATTTAGCATTTTATGTTAAGATTCCGCCGAGATTAAATGAAATTAGGATTAAGTAGAAAAAGGACTACGGTCACACTACAAAATTATAAAAAAAAACTACGATAACAATCGTATCTTTTAAAATCTTAATTATTTGGCTATTTACACACCGCCTTACCTCTGATTTTAACCTTTAAATACCCAAATAGTAAACATTTTTGGAATTCCATAAATTTATGTGAATTTTGCAATATTTGCAAGTACCACGCCCCCTGGCTCATCATCATCTTCCCCCGCCCATCAGTTACCTATGCATTCTTCACGTGGATCTTCGTTCTCTGTTCTTTGTCCCCCATTCTCCGCTATTTGCTTTTCTTTTCTTTTTTATCGACTGCTCTTGCAGCTGCATTTGTTGCCGTTCTTTTCGTCTTGTTACGTTTATCTGTGTGTGCTTTGCCTTTTGTTTTTGTTTGCTGTTTTGTGTTCTTCATCTTTGTTGTTTTTTTCTTCCACCTGAACACATTTTCTTGTTCTGTCTCTTACCGTTACATCTTTCGCCCTCCCCCCCACTCTCTTTATCACTATTCTTGAATCTCGAAGGGCATTCTTCTCTCTTTCTTTCTCTCCGTTTCTGGCTGGAATTATCTAACAGCCAGAGAAAGAGAGCAAAGAAAGAGCTTGAGCTTGTCCCTTTCTTGAATGCCGTTGTCGATTCTTCAGATGCTTCAGCGATTTACCGCTAGACTCTTCTAATTTCCCAATTGGATATGCGCAGATAGTTTTCTAATGCCAATTTATTCGATTTGAATTATACGCACGCATTCTCCTGGTTCTTTCTACCGATTCTACAAGCTGCAGATGGAGAATTCCAGACCAAGAGCATACTCTTACCCAGAGGTTTCCCTTACTTCAAAAGCCTTGAAATCGTGCTTACTTATTCTGAGATTATTTAATTGAAAATATATTCAATTTATGCTTAGCTTTTTACTTAATAATTTAACTATGTTGTTATCGTAGTTTCCGTCTTGATTACTGTTTATTTCTTTGATTTTATTCGCTCCTTTTATTTCAATGTGTGTTTCTTCTAATTTATAAATTGTAGTGTGACCGTAGTCTTGTCTCTACTTAATCCTAATTTTCTTATTGTCTTAATTTATCTCTATTTGATACAGCGGAATTGAAACACAAATGCGGAAATTCATATTTACATACATAATGCTACTTTAACAAAATGCTGAAATGTCATACTTAGTACTCAGATAATGCTTACAATGTACACTTTCTCGTTTTATTTTGCCTTTTTATAGGCTCTTAAATATTTAAAGAGTTTTCCCATGGTCTCGTCTTATACAATTAATTTTCCAGTCTCTGTTTTATATTCCTGTCTTGCGTTTTCTGGGTTTTCTTGGTTTCAAATATCAGTTTTTCCTTGGCCCTTTTACCATCGCCTTTAATTATGCTCATTATGCTTTTTTATTCAAATTAATTAAATCAAGCGGTCATAGTTTATGTTAAATAATATTTTTAAAATATTGATTCGAAAAACAGCATATTTATAAAATAAAAAATAATTCATTGAATATTAAGTTATTATTAATATTAAAGAAATATCATAGGTTTCCGTCACTTTATGTTTTCAATATTTAAACATTTGAGCTCTTTAAATCTTCATGTTTTCCCCAATTGAATAATTTATTTTTTAATTTGTACAAGTTTAAAATCAAGTTAAAATATGCTTTGAATTATTCATATATACATAATTACCTTACTTTGTCTTAACAATTGCGAAAAGATAGCCATCGCTTGCAACAATTTTCTGAATATTTTAATATTTTTCCACCCATTGCCATGGGCTCCTCCTGCCGAAGACCAGCTTCCGTGATATTAATTTCACTTTGAATCTGCTCCAAATCTCGGAAAGATCGCACTTGTTGCCACTCGAAGCGAGACGAGACATGCAACTATGAAAACTAAAAACAAATAAAGAAGAAAAGGTAGTACAGTGTTGATTCTGGGTGTTCTTTTTGTTTTTTCTTTTTTTGAGAGCTAATTGCAATTTGAAGAAAAGACAACCGTGTGTCGTGTGTCGAGCAATCAGGCGCGCAAATAAGCAAACAAACGTGAGACAATGCGCATCTGTCAAATACAACAAATTCTACAGATACTATGTACAGAGCGGAGAGACAAATGTACAACAAATATACGATGGCGACGACGACGACGACAAATATTGCAAAAGTTGACCCTGAGAGATGATGATTATTGTCGTCAGCTCATCGCATGTCAAGTGTGCGCATAGCCTCAAGTGAATTCCGTTGGCAAAAACCACTTTCGGTTCCACTGCAGGCTTTAATTGCAATTTAAATCAGTCATAAATTGAATTTTCCAGCACGCATCCAAGCCGGTTAAGGCAAACGTATTTTATTTGGCCTGGAAATAGTTTTCTTACAAATTAAGTTGCATTTATTTACCATTATAAAAAATATGCAGAATTGGGAAAATAGTAACATTTATTTATTAATTTATAGAAAAGGTTCCTAGGCAAAATCTGTCTATATAACAAGCTATATTTATATTTCGTTTACTTCTTATTTCGATTTATTCTCAACTTCATTACTTAATTAATTGACAAACCTCTGTTATTATGTTTTAATGGTAATTATAATATTTTTAGATCCCTTTCCATTCGCTTTCCATTTAAATTGTTAATCAAGCAAATAAGTCCTTCTAAAAAGAGTAAACAATGCGACCGTCCATCAGCCCTAATCTGCTGCCCCTGTTCCTGCCTGTGTCTTAACCCCTTCAGAACTCGGCAAAATCGCAATTAAACAATAATGTTTACCCAGTAATCCGAAAGGAAAGGAAAATAAAATACAAAATATAAAAATAAGAACGAAACGAAACGAAACGTAAGGCAACGCAACGAAAAAGGTGTGCGATAAGCGATAAAGCAGCTGGGGCCCATGCGGCGTATGAGTAATATGCTAAGGCTGGGGAAAGGAAAGGTGCGCATTCATTCATTCCATTCAACTCACCCCGATTGGCTATCAAATCAGCTTTGACACAAATTGATATGCATGCCTTTTATTTACACACAATGGTGTGTGGAATTCCCCATATTTTGTACTTACTTAACGGGTACTTACCCCCTTTTATGACGGGGGAACTGGCACGGCACAAGAGATTGATGGTGGGAATATATTCCTATAGGAATGTATTTATTATAAATTCTAGATTATTCTTATTTTAAAATTAAATAAATATTCGATTGCAGATGGTAGTTACCTTTGTAAAGGTTTAATTTTGAGTAATCTAAAATAATAATAATAATATAAGAGGTTATAGATATAAATAGTTGAATTTTCAGTTTTAAAAAAAGTAAAAATTTGTTATAAGTTCCCATGAGGAACTTTTTCTTTTTCTTATCCTCGTCCCTGCATTTTCTGTACAAGTTAGGTCATGCCTTATGGTGCCGTATTCCGTGAGGCTAAGCTTGAATTTTCAGCCTTGTTTAAGACTTTCCAAGTTACTTAACTCTTTATTAAAACAATTACTTAGGCTATAAGGATACTTATTTATTTACTTACTTATTTTAGTGTACTTATTATTTCTGTATTAACTATTAATCTGAAAAAACTTTCCTCCGAATTGCCTTGCATTTTCTAAACCTTTTCCAAATGATTTCCTCAATGTTAACCCATTGCCACGAAGGCCATTCGTGGCTCTTATTCAGAACCTTATCCTAGCCTGGTTTCCCCACTATGTTTCGATCCATTTAAGATCCATTTTCAATCCGATTCCAAGCGTACGCCCAAGTCCAAGTCCAAGTCCAAGTCCATTGTTTTTGGCTCGGATTCGACATTGCCGGCGACGGGGAAATGCGATACTCGATTGTGCGGTTACATAACCTGTGCTGTGTGTGTGTGTGCACATGATTCCGTAGATAAAAGACGGAGACAAATAAAAACAATTTGCTCAGCACTGAATACACCTGCGCACACACACCACACACAACCAACACACACCTGTGTGTGTGTCTCGCAGATAAAGTGATTTTTCAGCGAAATCTTCTACTCGCAGAAACGGGTTTTTTTTTCGCTCACAAACAGAAACATCAAAAAAGAAGCGATTAAAGCCGCAAAACAGCCAACGAAGAAGGCCGAAAATATAATCATAATAATGATATATATATATGATGAATTCGCAGCAATTAAAGCTGTGAGGTTCTCCTATATGTGTTACTCCCATATAAATATTCAAAAATTCATATATATTTGCATCATATTGCTAATCATTTAATGGCCAATTAGTGTGTCTCCAGCCGGGCAAGTGTTAGTTATAGCCTAGGTATTACCTTAAACAAAATCCCTCCATACACATATAAGGGGCAGACTCGATTATTCATAGATTCGCCGCCTAATCCGCTGGCAATTACATTTTAATTGCAAAATTCACAAATAAATTCAGCCATTGTTATTGTTATTGTTTTCTTTATTTTCTTTTTACTGTTTTTACTGTGTCTGTGTTAAAGGCCAGGGCCAAGTAAGCAACAAAAGGTGGTATTGTGAAAATAACAACAATTGCAGTCGCAGTCGCTGGCCTTCATTCGCCGCTGCAGAGATTCAGAGATTCCGTAATTATGACACTTATTTTTTATTTTTTTTGGGTGGAAGTAAACTATTCATTAATTGGCGCTCACTCACCGGGAAGGCATGCCGAATTTTCTTTGTCGAAAAGTTTTTAATTGGATCAATAACTAAATGCTGAGCAGAGTTTATGACTCTTATTTAGCTGCTTCGATTTTAATCCTTTTGTAATCTAATCTTATTGTATAAATGAAATAAAATAAATACAAACCTCAAAGTTATGAGCTTTGCAATTCATTCTTTTCTTTTGTCTCAAACAATTCTTAGGGTTAAAACAGACTAATAGCTTTTCTAGCCTGCTTTTTAATACGCTATTTGTATATATATTTAAAAAATATATTTTAGAAAAATCAATTCGCCCTTAAATATATTTCTTTAATGAATAAAACTTTGCTTAGGCATCGCGCTATTTCTTGACCGGCAAAGGGGGAAAGTTTTGCAGATTTTGCGAATTGCGATTTGTGGTCAAAGTTGAATTCTCGCATTCGCATTCGCATTTGCCATGGGATCCACAGTTCGCTGGAAGTTTGCCTTGCAAGTGTTTAGTTCGTTGCAAGTTGCACACGAGTTGCACGCTGCACGTTGCAGGCACTTCTCACGTGGTTTGCTGCAATTCGAGTGCACTTTAGTTTATTGTTTATCGATCTGCTGGCGGGGCAATTAAAGCCTCCCCAAAATGCCCTGCAGCCGCCGAAGCCGTCGCCGTCGCCATCGCCGTCGCTGGAGCAGAGACCCATTAAGCGGAGAAGTTTTCCCCCCTTCAGATGTGTGAAGTGCCACACGAGCTGCCGGCAAATGAGGCAAGGTAACGGGAAACCAGCGGGGTACTACGGCGTCGCGACTGGGCCATGGCAATACCCTTTATGTTGCGTAAGATGAAACCATAAACAATGTAGAATCCGATAGCACGGTTACAGCATGGCAATCTTAATCGAATTTAACTAATATTTTATCGATCATTTTTGGTTGTTTAAGATTTGTGAAAAAAAATGTCAATGCTATAACTATCGACATTTTAAATAGTGCAGAATATTATATACGAGTAGATCGATTTTATTTACAGAAACGACATGAAATATAATATCTATGAACCATAATTGCTATATATAAATATAATATAATGTCGATATTAATCAAAATTAATCGATAACGTTGATATATATCTTGAAATCAATTTAGATTTATTTACTTAAATTTCACAAAATATTTTCGGACAAGAAATATTAAAAGAAAAAGTCATATCTATGTTTATTTATCGCCAGCTCAGTTACAAACTAGAATCATAAACAAAATCTCAGTTTATCAATTAATATCCACCTTGAATTGTTTGTTTTCTTTTAAGTTCTTTTTTTGCACACATAACCCTGCAGCAGATAATTAAGGCGACAATAAAGGTTTATTTACCTAATAGAGCACCCAATAAAAGTTTACACCCTGGCAACCTGGACGCAGGAGCATCTAAAAGTTAACAACTGTAGAAGAGAGCACTTTGTTGAAATAGTTTATATACGCACTTTATGCCTGCAAAGAGCCACAAAGGCTGAAAATGACAGATAACACACAAAAACCCTTTTTTATTAGAAAAATAAATACAATTAAGGCCTCTCTATACTTGATTATTATTAAGAGGTAGCAAAAATTGGGTAACAAGTCAAGCACAGATTTATTAGTAAATTTGCATTATTTATTTTGTATAAATAGTAGAAAAAGATTGATAATATTGATAACCCCTGTGTTATTTTGGTATTCGTACATACCCTCGACTTACCCTTTTCTCCTTGGGCCCCACCTGTCTTCTTGGGGCCACAAGACCTATTAATGGCTAATTAAGGTTAATAATATTGCACAAACACTCGATATACAGCGGACAACGGAGAGCACAACAACTGGCGGACAACGGACAACGGACAGTGGACAGCGGACAACAGAAAACGAGCCACGGACAATAACGGACACCTGCGATGGCTCCGTCAACAATTCGATTACAAACATTTGCATGTGTCAAATGGGCGGTGTTCGATGTCGTCGTCCGCCCCCCGTGAAACACCTCTGGGAAAATAAGCCCCCCTCTGTGCTCCTTTTTTCCCCACCTTTTCCTACGGCGGACATGAACTCAATCGGAATCGCAATTGCCCGGACTTGGGCCTCTGGAGGGGGTGGCTCTCGACTGACACGGCGTGTCAAGACTTATGAGAGGATGCCATCCGAGGCGGGGTCGCGCAACTGAATGACACAAGCGAAAGACACACACAGAGACACCCCGCCCGTACACCCCGTACACCCCACATGGACACGCACAGGGTCACACACACCACCCCCCCTACACACTCACCCACTCACACTCTCGCGCACAAATGAGATTAAAAGTCAGAGCTTTGCAGAGAGCTGGGAGCTTGGAGCTGGGAGCTTGGAGCTCGGAGCTGGGAGAACTCAGAGCCCCGAGCTCCGAGGAGAATGGTGGCTAGCAGCTCCAACTCGCAAAAACGCCCCCGCACCGAACCCTTGCCAACGGCATGCACTGGACAAAATTAGGGGTTGAAAGGGATGCCTATTTTGGTATTTATCAATATTCAGAAAATAAAATAAAATAAATAAGATTTACTTGTTAAATTCTTATAAAATTCTTAAGTTCATATTTAGGGAATTTCTTTTACAAGAATATATAAAGAAAGTGTTGAAAATTCAAGATAAATACACCCGTAAATAGAACTTGAGAATTATATTAAAAAATATTTAATTACCAAGTTCCTTTTTTTCGAGAATTTCTATAAAAAATTGTTTATGAAGGTGATATAATTCTCTTTTCCGAAATCTTGATTGCAAGAAATGGAAAATAAAATATTAATACCTTGATTATAAGAAATAAAGAAAACACACTTGAGAATTTTAGCATAGATCTTAATTTTATTTTTGTTTCTTATTCTATTTTATATATATTTTTGTTAACTTCTTCAGTAATATTTATAAAGCTCGGAAGTTTCTTTTACCATTAAACTGTTTTTTCTAATTCCCAAGTCCTTTTTCTGTACCCACTTCCCATTGTTTCCTATTTACTTTTCCTACGATTTATTTAAGTTATTTTTTTTCTCAGTGCCTGAGTGGGCTAAGGGGCGGTGTGGCGGAGTGTAGGTTCAACGACATGTAGCGACATCGAGGCTGACAACGCGGCGCCTAATTGGATCTGGCCCGAGCGCTCCACTTTTGCCCGGGCACGCTCAGCGGGAGGAATGGGCCTGGGGCTGAGAGCTTAGGGGGTTTCTAGGTTGTAGGTCAGGGCGTCTCCAGGCCCCCCCCCCCGCCTAACCGAAAATCAGCCGCCGCCCCTCCTCTAAAGCCGACCGCTTTTCGGCGCAATCAACATCCGAAAACGCAAGGGCAGCAAAATGAAATTATAGCCGAGGTCACGAGGCCTGATGGAGGTGGTGGTGGTGGTGCTGGGATGGGGCATCCCAGCGGAGGCAGTGCAGCCGAAAAGCAATAAAAGTGACAAGAAAAGTTGAAGCGTTGAGTGGGCGAAGACGCCGGCGACGACGTGGAAGGATACGGATAAGGACACGAATGCGATGCGGTGCGGTGCGGCAGAGAAAGTAAAGGGAAAGTGGCGAATCCATGTTGTCGTTGCTGTCAGCAACCAACGAATTTTTAGCAAAACTTTTTCACCCTCTCACTCTCACCCCCTCTGGCAACAAAGTTAAGGGGGTTCGGGTTGAGATGGAAAGTTGACAGTTGCCCGCTTGGCTGCTCCAAGGATTCCCATTCCCATTGCCATTCCCATTTCCATTCCGGAATAAGGAATAGCCAGGAATAAGGCAGCGAAACGATTCCCCGGTGGTGGCATTTTGTGGCCTGTGAATGCACTCATGAATATGTATTGAACGGTGCAACGAGAAGCGAGCCCTCGGGCATTACCGAATTCCGGATTCCGACATCCTCCTCTACTTCCGACTCCCGACTTCCGACCTATGAATTCTGCCGCAACGAATGCCCGGAATGATGTGGTTACGCCCGGCATTTCCAAGACAGCCCGTCATCGCCATACATTTTGCTTAGGTCTTTGGAGGGGGAGGGAGGTCAGTGTCGTCGTCGTAAATCCCAGGACGCCGTCAAGAGGCGGTTCGTCACCACTGACTGGAGACTGGCATCAAGGATTTTATTATCCGAGTAAAAAGTAAGAAGGGAATGATGAATAGTTAAGGGAAATTCACAAGTCCTGCGGCGACGTATTTCCCCGATTTAGAGAGTTTAAGGAAAAACGAGTTGAGAATTCTAGCAGAGATTCATTATTTATTTCTGAGCAGAAACGGTTTTGTTGTTTCCATCTTATGACTCCTTTTCATTGTAATAGAGAGAAAGAGAGTAAAAAGGCAAAGCTCTCTCTCGTTCGCGGTTGCTTGTACATTGCAGGCAATTCATGAAAAATAGAGCGAGAGAGAGCGAGATACATGTGCAAATGATCTTTCCAATATTAATTTAATGTAGTTACTTTATAGAAAATATCCCCAATATTTAATTAGGTATCTTTAGTATTTAAGTACTATATTTTCCAATAAGTTTTCGCCTTAAATGTATCATCAGTGCAGGCAAAGCGTGGCAGAGAGAGCGAGACAGATGTGCCAAAGATATTTACCGATCTTAATTGAACTTAATAAATCTATTTAAAGTTTACCTAATATTCCAATAAGTATTTTAGGAATTAAAATGCAATATATTCCTAAATTTAGTCCGTCAGTATCCTACATTTATTTATGTATATATTCCAACTTATTATTTATTCAGTGTGTGTGTGTGCTTTGGCAGCGAACTGAATCGACACTATCGATTTTAGGTCATTTCTGCTTGGCAGATCACAGCAATTAAGCAAGTTTGACCGCACCCTCCGTTTATTTGCTTTCAATGCCCCGGCTCTGCCTTTGTTGTTGCTTTGTCGTCCCCCCTTTGGCCTCCTCTTGGCTAACTAAATGCTTAATGTGCCTGAATTAATCATCGCCTTGGTTCGTTTATATCCTTGCAGCCTGGGACATTGGCAACTCGGTGCAGGACGCCTTCGTTATCGCCGTCGAGGAGCACGCCCGCGAGCGTCTGCAGCGCCTGGCGGCCTTGAACCGCGTCACGCCCGTCGACATCACCCAGCTGTCCAAGAAGGTGAGTGGAGGTTATGGAAGCAAACATTTTCTGGCTTTTTTTCGGGGGTTCTGGGCAGAGTTACCCTTCTAAAGGTACTTGCTTTGATTTAAAGCCAGAATTTTAGACTATTTTTGGTAATTAAGTGAAGGTTTGAAGGTTACCAATTTAAAGAAATTGTTGGCTTTAGTTTCTCATGAATTTACTGAAAAGGAATACTTAAAATATACAAGTAAATCTCTATAATTTCTGTTAATATATTATTATTAAAAGCTAGCTTACAAATCCCAGGCAGATAACATGAAAACTAATCAGAAAGTAATAATATTATTCCAAGAAAAAATAATACCATAGAACAGGAGAACTCCCAGGAAGTGATGGCCAGCTGCTCTGGCAGCTGTGAAAGCTGGAGAGCTGGAGAGCTATTTAATTGCAGGCTGTGTTTGGCTTGAATTGAAATGGAAAACGTTTCCACGTTTTTATCAAAACAGCTTTCTATGGCAGCCAGTCAGACAGCCAGTCAGACAGGCAGCCAACAGTTGCCGGAAACCCCCTTATTGTGCGCCATCGGCGCCCCTGTTATTGGCATAACTGAGTGACCATTGGCCCCTCCCAAATAGAAAATAAAAGCGAAAAATCGAGGAAGTATCTGTGTGCCTTGCTCACAAAATTCAATTAAAAATTCAACAAACCCAACACGAAACAAACAAAAACAATAACGACAACGAGACAACAGTAACACAAACAAAAATAAAACAAAAACAAATAAAAAAGAAAGAAACAAAAAAAGAGCACAGACACTGAAACTAAAAGTGGAAACAAAAACAGACACAACTAAAAAACAAAGAAAAGCCCAAAGCTAACGTAGTATAAACTTGCAAAGCAACAAAAATAAAATTTCCATCAAAAGTTACGCTAAACAGAAAAGCAAATAAAAATAAAAATAAAATAAAATCAAAACAGTAGCGACGGTGGAGAAAAACAAGTGGAGAATGCAAAGGCAAAACTGCAAATCAAATATGTTGGTAATTGAAAGTGAGCGCAGTCACTAGCATTCAGATACTATATATATATATATATGTGTATATATATGTATTTATTCAGATGGCGACTAATCGAGCGATTGGCACCTCACAGCTTGCATAAGAGTGAGTCTCCACAAACACATGGGAAAATGGTACACTAAGCCAAAAAGAGAGGCTAATGAGGCACAGAAAATATGAAAAATAAACATGGCATAATTTTTAGCAAGATTTACTTGTTCCCCTAATTAAAATGCCTTTAATATTAGTTTATTAATCTTTTAAAATAACATGACAAAATAAATTATAAACTAAACTCACAGCCAAAAAGTAATATTTATATATAACCTTTAAAGAAAGAACTTATAATGCAATTAAACTCTATTTATTAATTAGTTAAAACATCACGTAATGAACATAATACATAATAATATTATGAACTAAATATCCATCTGAAGTTCTATATTATACATTATTTTAATATTATTCCATTTTAAAAAAAGAGCTTCCCCCGGACTTCTTACATAATTTAGCAAGAAAAAGTAATTTATAAACTCTATTTTTGTCACGTTCATAAATCTACCAATATAAGAATAGGTTATGTTGTATTATTTTATTTTTTATTTCCTATTTCTTCTCTCTGTACAGTTAATAAAAACCATATAAAGTCTAAGAAATAAATAAAATTAGCATTCACAGTGCGTAATATTCGACTTTCGTTATGTTTACCTTTACAGTTTGAGTTTAAATGATCGCGCTGAACGTAATGACTTATGGCGAATCATTTGAATGCAAATTAAATTGGTTACATGCATTCATTGGCCACTCACTTTGGCACTCATGAATGTCATAACTTAACTTGTATGATCTACATATATTGTGAAGCTTTAAAAGGTAATTACTTTTGTTTATTGAGTTATTTGGGATCCGCAGTCCCTGTTAATCTTTAAAGTTTATTTTTAACACAAAGTTTTGTCTCAAAAACCATTAAAAAATTAACATAGCAAAGGTATCAAATCTCTGTTAATGATTCTAATAATATCTACAACGATTTTGCAATATTTACAAGTCCCTATCCTTCGACAGATAACAAACCTTAAAAATCGAAGCTGTTTAAGTGCCTTCTACTTCTGCTTCTTGCTTTTGCTTTTGCTTTAATAAAAGCACCCAATTCAGCAGCTGTCTGGGGGTCAAGTGCGAGTCCCTTAATCGCAGTGGAGTGGCAGATGAAAAGTGATTGAATTGAGTGCATTCACATTGTGCCCAATAATTTGGTCACTCATTCATTTAGGCAACTCCGGAAGCACGGAGGCGCGCCATTCGAGTTGCAGCTGAAGAGTCGCGACGAGTCCACTCCAGTGGATGTGTATGGGAACTCACGCATTAACCACCAACGTCAGTCACCAATCCACTTGCTCTCCTCCTCTTCCTCTCCCTCTCAATCTCCCTCTCCCAATTCCAAACCCAAACCCAATTCCAATCCCAATCCCTCCCAGCAATTTTAAGCGCATCAAGTGCTTTTGTCATCATCGTCATCACAGTTGAACGCTCCAACAATTGCTTTCAGCGCTCCGGACGACCGATGGTTGAATGGGGAGGAAGGTAAGGCGGTCGGGCTCGGTATGGGGGTCAGGTGCGGCTCGAATCTGGGCTGGGTTTACTGTACTCGGAGTGAGATCGGAACTGGGACTGGGACTGCGACTGCGACTGCGACTGAAGCTTTGTCTAGGATGCGCTAGAGTGGCGCTACTGCAGCTCTGTCGTCTGGTCTTATCGGGAGCAGTGAGTCAATCGTTGGCTGCCAGGCCAACCAACCAGCCAACCAACCGAACAACTGATTTTTCCATACACAAATAAATGTGAATATGCACATCAGGTGGGACAGTGGGTCCAAATAGTTGACATTTCGAGTTGAAAATCAAAAGAATAAGCATTTTTAAGGGGGTATTGGTGTATTCAAGCATTTTTGAAAATAGATTTTTTAAGGAATTTTATTCAGGCAAAAATCTATTGTTTCTGGCTTCTTATTTGTAAAAAAATTTATTTAAGAAAAAAGAACAACATTTTGTATGTAATGAGTAGTTAAATAAATGATATTAGCTGCCTTTCTTAATGATTATTTATATATATGTTAAAAAAGGGCACTTAATATCCTTTATTAAATTATAATTTTTTCAAAAATGTACTGTCCCTTATTATCTTTTATTAAAAGAGAATAAAAAGGTATTATCTTTTATTAAAAGAGAATAAAGAGGCATGATTTCTTGTTACTTATTATTATTTATTATTGCTTTTTTTATTATTTATTTCTTGTTCTTTAAATGATTAATATTAAATTATTTAAATTTTAATTTGTTCCTTGTTTTTAGTTACCTTGAACCCAGTTTCCAAGTTAGTTTAAAATAAAGATAAGGTCCCCGAGGACCCCTCGATGGGCATCCCTGTCCCGTTTGATTTTTGGAATCTTTGTTCGAGGAGGATAAATATTCCCCGAACACAGTTTCAAAGTTAGTTTAAAATAAAACCAGAATCAAGGCACTTGAGGCCCCCTCGATGGGCATCTCTGTCTCATTTGATTTGTACTAACTGGATTCCGATTTCATTGGTTATATACCACATATTTATGCATCTCGCTATAGCCGAGATAAGTGCTGGAGTGCGTGGGTCCTCCTGCTGCTCCTGAAGCCACTTCACTTCGCCTCCTCCTGCTCCCAAAATCGGGAATCCACAAGCCGATGCGGTAGACTGACAAACCGACTTGGCTGTCAATAATCCGATAAAATGCGAACAAAAAAAACCGCTCACGGCGCATAACGGGCGCTGGCTCTGGCGATGGCGCTGTGCCGATGTGCTAGGCGCGCTGTGCGAGGTGTCCTGGCAAAGTCCTGGCGCGCCGGTGAGTGGAATATCGCAGCAATTGAACGCTAAAGTGGGAATGTGCAAGAAGCGTTAAGTACGGCAGATTCCCGCCCGCTCCTCGCAGTGCGTTGAGCTACACTGAGACAAGTTAATGAACGTGGTTTTTATATTAAATAATCCGTACCAGGATCTAAAAGTAAGAGAGAAAATATTTTAAAAGGCCAAGTCAATGAGCATTTTAAAGGGAATAGGGCAAATAATATTTTGTAGCCTGCTTTTTGGCGGCACTTTTGGTGATTTGAAAAGGCAAAGACCTTTCTGGGAAATACATTTACAAATATTCCCATAAATTATCTAAATTATTGTTACAGTTTGTGGTTTTGTTTAAATAATATTATTTTCTATATTTAATCTCAATATCTTAATTTTCTCACTGTGCAGCAATGTCTCCTCTAGATTATTTTTTATCTTTATCCTCATCCCAATATCTTTAGCCGACTTGGCCAACTCATCCTTGGGTAATTGCATCAAAAGAGCGCCATAATTCTACTTGTTCATTTTTTCATTTCTCTTGATTTTTTTTTTGCTCCTATTTTGACACTTAGCTATTGGCATTATGGCTATATAGAATCGAAGTTCCCTACCCCTACCCCCCAAAGCCAAGTACTTAGCCCGCAGAAGGTTAAGGCCAATTGGATTGGCTAGAACACCTTTTGGAGGATGCTTATGGCGTCTTAATTGGCTGGTGGCGGTGGCGTGTTCTTCCAGGGATTGCTGGAACTGCTGCTTGGAGGATGTGAATCAGAATGGGGGTGGGGTATGGGGTATGGGGAAGGTGCGGCTCTGGCTTTTGGCCACCCACACAAAAACCTGGCCCAGACGCAGACACACCCACGCGTGTGCTCGTTCAGCCACATCCATTATGTGTCGTCGCATTAATAATTCATATTTCATTAGGGGAACAGCATCAATACCATACGATGTGTGGCTGTTGGATGGAGGATGGAGGAGGGTTTCAGGCTTTCAGACTTTCGGGCTTACGGGGGTTTGTCGTTACTTGGCTAGCTTTATTTTAATGGAATTTGATTGATTTGCATATATGCGAAACGATGCCTGTCAGCGGCGTTAAATGATGACAGTTTTCAGTATTTTTCCCTTAATTTTTGCTGCGTTTATTTTTCGGTTTCGTTGGGTGTCACAATGAAAAGTGCCACAAAGTGAGGGATTATCGCTTACCGATACCGCGTATTGCTTACAAATAGCTCAAGCAATCGATTACTATCGTTTTTCCGTTTTATCTTCGGGTGATGGCAGTTGATGTGGTATTTGCTTTAGTTTATTGAGTATAATTAGCTTTAATTTTTTTTAAATTAAGGATAATATACCTACAAACATTTAGTACCCCTTTAACCATAGTTATCGATATCAAAAATATCGATTAAGTTTTAATTTATATTTTATTCTGTGATCAGAATGACTCTTTATTATAAAGGAAATATATTTGTGATATTTTCTTATAAATAATTAAGGTAAGTTTCAAAAGTGAGAGAGAATAAGCCTTAACGATAGATGCTTTGATATTGGGCATCGTTTACGAATCGATTAACGTTGGTTATCTCTTTTAACCGGTCAATGGAAGTTTGTGTGGTAATTGCCTTAGTTTATTGAGTATTTTTAGCTTAAAATATAATATTTAAATAAACCAAAATATACCTAGAAATAATTAGTACCCCTTCAACGATAGTTATCGATAGCCAAAATATCGATTATATTTCATTTTATATTTTCTTTGGCCAGACTTTCACGTTAGTTTGGTAAGTGAGTGGCAAGATAAAGACATATGTTTGTGATATTTCCTTATCAATAATTAAGATAGTTGAGGAGGGAGAATGTCTATCAATAGAAATATTGTCGATGATTGTGGGGCATATCTTTAATTGTCATCGAAACATTCGATGAAGCATTAATTAGGAATTTCTCGATGTATTTTTACCCCTTTCGAATTCCTCAATTGATTGTCTTTTCGATAATCCTTTCCTTGGCTTAAACAAAAAATTAAACAATAAAAAGCTGCAACAGTCGAAGAGCGGAACGGTGACCAGCCAGCGCCAGGATCTGAGCTTCCTCAACGAATCGACGCCCATCTATGTGACCTCCTTCACCAGCAACCAGATCACCTGCAGCAGCTCCACCATGACAACGGCCACCGCCGGCGGTCCGATCAGTGCTCCCTCGCTTGCGCCCACCACGGCCACCTCCACAGTGCCAACGGCCAGCTCCTCCTCCTGTGCTCAACCGCCGCCGGTGCCAGCGGCCAACCAGGTGGTCACCCAGGTGGTGGTAGAGCAGGGTGCCTCGGCGCTGGTCAGTGCCGCTGTTGCGGCAGCCACGGCCGCGGATCGTAATGCGAATAGCACCACATCGGCGGCCATGAAGCAGGCGGGGATCGTTGGAAGCTCCACCGTTGCCACCACTACTAGCAGCATTACCACAACCGGCACCAGTACGAGCAGTACGAGTGGCCCCATCTACCAGACCAGCCAGGCGCAGCAGCAGCAGCTGCAGCAGCTCCAGCAGCAACTAGCAGCGGCGGCTGCCTCCGGGAAGCCTCTGCAGGCCAAGTCCCTGCTAGCCAGCAGCCTGCAGCATCTCGCCGAGGAGGTGGACAACGAGGATCTGGACGACGATGACGATGTGGAGGGGGCCAACTACTGTGGCATCACGTACATCAGCTACAACAACAAGCACGCCCAGCTGCCGACGACAACGCATCCGGCGACCACCGCCTTGCCGACGGCAGCGGCCACGCTGGCCACCACAGCGGCGATCCATCAGCAGCATCATCGGCACAGCGGTCACTCCATCCAGTCCCTGAATCGTCCGGCTCCGCTGCAGCTGGGAGCGGCGGCTAACCCATGCTTTGTCGACGCCCAGACGTCCACGTCGCCCCTGCTGGCTAGCGCGGATATGTTGGAGCATCGGGAACGAGTGCATGTCCATGGAACCACCACTCCCAAGACGGAGTACTCCACCGCCATCTCCAGTGGCCAGCTGCAGCAGGCCTTTGCCGAGTTGCAGCTCCATTCCAGCAACAATAATGCCGCACAGCAGCAGCAGCAGCAGCAGCAACATCTACTCCTAAGCAACAACAATAATAGCAATAATTCCATGGCAGCGGCACAGACGGCATCGCTAATGAAGAATTGTGATCTACTGATATCGAACAATCTGTATCCACCGAGAAGAGAGGTGAGGGAGGAGGAGCCTGTGAAGTCCTTTTTATAAGAGAGAAATTATTTTAAATTAATTTCTGCTTTCATTTTTTTACTTAATGTTATTTATCATATCTTTGTGTGTGTATATATATGTATATTTCTTAAATAATGTGTTCCTAAATATATTAAATAAATAAATTATACGACTTTATTATACCCTTGCAGAGGGGATTATAATTTTGACCAGATGTTTGCAACGCAGTGAAGGAGGCATCTCCGACCCCATAAAGTATATATATTCTTGATCAGCATCACCAGCCGAGTCGATCTAGCCATGTCCGTCTGTCTGTCCGTCTGTCTGTCTGTCCGTCTGTCGGTTTCTACGCAAACTAGTCTCTCAGTTTTTGANAATTAATTTCTGCTTTCCCTTTTTTACTTAATTTTGTTTATCATATCTTTGTGTGTATATTATTATTAAATTTCTTAAGTAATGTGTACCTAAATATATTAAATAAACAAATTATACGAATTTATCTTTTTATTTCAGTTGGTTTAGGTTTTTGATTTCCTTTTTGAGTGTTTTTAATTCAGTTCGAAATAAACAAGCTTTAAATTGATTTAATTGTAATAAGTTGAAGTTTTTATTACAGAAATTATTTAATATATCTCCGAATTAATTGTCTTTTAAGATTTTATTAAAAAAGTGATATTAGGGTATTTTATTGGTTGTAAAATAATTATTTTACCAAGTGATTCTTGGCATTTCCCTTTCATTTATTGTCTTTTACAACCTTCAAGGTAATATTTTATTAACTTTACACTTTATTTATATTCTGATTTTAATTAACAAATTAATACATAGTTACTAATTACCTTTAAAACCTGCTTTCTATCGCAGTTACTAGACGACGTCATAGTCCACCAGGCCAGTGATGTGCATTCGTACAATGCGAGTGCAATAGCAACAGCAGCAATTT
>VNJO01013067.1:0-12209 GCA_008042535.1 Drosophila tani | reverse complement strand
CGAGGACCGAGGGTCCTAACCCAAGGACAGAGGTGACCGCACCTACAGTCAACCCAACGGCAGTCACTGCTACTGGAGGAATGACAGAGCTCACTGGAGCTAAGGTCAACTCCACCCCGGCGAAACAGCAGCCAACTGGGCTAAATCGCCCCCTGGTCAGAGGCAAGGTGGTGACCGAGACCAACACTCCTGTCACCTCGAGCGACCAGCAAGGTGGTACTACAAGCGCAGCTGCAGCTCAGTCAGGTGCAGGGGTGAAGGGAAGGTCTGCCGCAAGCAAGGGCAAGATGAACTGGTACGAGGAGAGGAAATCCGCCGCGGCCATCCTTAAAAGACAGGCTAAAAGCAACATTGCCACCCCCTCAGCGGAGTGGCTCAAGAAACTGGATTGGGCTAAATCGGTGTTGCCCAATTTTTTACTGGAGAGACCGAAGGAGGACCCTAAAAATCCTAAACGGCAACGCTCCCAGGAAAGTGCGGCTCAAAATGCCCCGAAGAAGATTCGCACGCACATGCCAGTAGCGGCGAACAAAAGCTTCGCGGAAATGGCCAAGGACAAGATCCTTCTAGGAGTTCTGGACCAAGGCGACACGGAAGGTAGAATTCCGAGGAACCAGTGGAAGTGGGTTGAGGCAGCACTGGCTGCACACTGCTTCGAGGTGCTGGAAGCGGACCCTGGACCCCCACCAATCTGCAAAGATGCAAGGTGGTATCAGGGTAACGTCAAGGTGATGGCGTGTGAAGGGTCTAGGTCGGCAGAGCTACTGAAAGCAGCCGTTTCTAGACTGGGTGAGGTCTACCCGGGTGCCAAGCTGGTCGCTGTTGACTGGAAGGACATTCCGAGTAGGCCAAGAGCCGTTATATGGATCCCGTCCTCCTTTAAGGAGCCGGACAAGATCCTCTCCATTGAGGCTATGCACGGAGAGCTAAACTTCGGTTTTAGCTCGGTGCGTATCCGGGTGTATAAGTCGGACACCAAACAAATGAGCGAGCCTGGTGTTGAAGAGCTGCTGGCAACCGAGGTGGAGGAGCCAGGCAAAGAGGACGAGGACCTCGAGTCGGTGATATCCGACGCATCCTTTCTGCGGGGCTTCAGCAAGCTGGGTTATGGTGGTACCGACTCCATGAGTGAGGACCCCGAAGATGACCTGGACGCTGACGTGACGGTGATAGAGGCAAATCTGCTCGATGTCTCTAGCGGTCGTGCAGATAAAGCTCCACCACTGTAAAGCAGCTTCCGCTGCTCTAATGCTTCGCCTAGCGAGAGACGAAGCCGATCTGGTGCTGATCCAGGAACCCTGGGTTGTATCCAACAGGATTTGTGGACTCAGCACCCCAAAATATAATCTGCTCGCAGCTCAAGGAGAAGGTAAAACCCGTACTTGCATTTTAGCTAAAAGGAACATCAGTGAATTTATGCTTTATAATAACAGCGATGCCGACACTACATCGATAAGTCTGGAGCTCCAAGACAGGTCCCTACGTGTAGTGTCAGCATACTTAGCGTAAGACATAATGGACCCGATACTGGGTCGCAAACTGAGGGAACTCGTAAAGGATTGGGAAGATCGTGGCACTGGCTGATCGGATGCGACGCAAATGCCCACCACGAGATGTGGGGCAGCACCAACACAAATGAGAGGGGTGAGTTACTTTTTGAATACCTTCTCTCCACTAACCTACTTATCTGCAATAGGGGAAACGACCCCACTTTTGTAATAAAGGACAGGGAGGAGGTTATAGACCTAACCCTTATTTCTAACTGCATGTATGATCAGCTTATAGGGTGGAGCGTTTCTAACAAACACTCCTTCTCGGACCACAAATATATTGACACAAGATTGTGTGCTCCCAACCCTGACCCAGTAACGTTCTCAAACCCCCGTAGAACCAACTGGACAGCTTTTAAAAATAGATTGGCTAAAGCCCTTCCAGCTCCACCAGAGCAGATTCCTCCATCGGAGGAATATCTCACTCTTCTCACGACAGTCTTCACTGAAGCCTGCAACAGTGCATATAAAGCATCCTGTCCAATCAGCAAGCCGAGAGGCAAATGGAAACCAACCTGGTGGAATCAAGAAATAGACAAGCTGAGGGGGGAATGCAGTAAACTCTTCAACAGAGCAAAAAGACTAAGTTGTGAACAACATTGGTCTGAATATAAACACAGTCTAGCTCAATTAAAAAAGCTCATTAGGCAGGCAAAAAGAGAGGATTAGAGAAAATTCTGTTCGGAAATTGAATCCTCTTTGGAAGCTGCAAGATTACGAAAAGTACTCTCAAAGTCGTCCTCGAATCTGGGCTATCTCAAGAAACAGGACGACTCGTGGACTTCTTCTAGCGAAGAAACACTGATGCTATTACTAGACACGCATTTTCCAGGAAACACCTTAGGTCCCCAAACAAGCGACCCACAACCATATCACCCGGTTAGATCATTGGATAGCATTATGACTGATTTCAACATCAAATGGGCTATAAATAGCTTCGCTCCCTATAAATCTCCAGGCCCTGATGGGATATTCCCGGCACAGTTGCAGCAAGGGGAAGATCTCGCTGTCCCTTGGCTAAAAGCCATCAGCACTTCACTCTGTCATATCCAGTATAGAAAAATCCCTGCAAAACAAGGAGTATACCCTAGCCGCCTTCTTGGACATAGAAGGAGCTTTCAATAACATCGACTCAAGGGCAATAACCAGTGCAATGCTAAGCCTTGGAGTAGATGCTCAGTTGGTGAGATTAGTCACGCAGCTGCTCCTGAGCAGAAAAGTGACCTCTTCACTTGGAGCATCTACTCTGTGTGGGCACGTCAGCAGAGGTATTCCTCAAGGGGGGTACTTTCTCCGCTTCTATGGAACCTAGCAGTAAACACGCTGCTACGCGACATAGAAGATGGCGGGTGCAAGATTGTTGCTTATGCGGATGATGTGGTTGTTATGCTGCGGGGAAAATTTCCGCAAAGCCTATGTGACATTATGACAGTTAAATTAAGAAAACTGTCAAGATGGGCATCTGAAAGTGGGTTAAACATAAACCCAAGTAAAACCGACCTTATTCTCTTCTCCAGGAAGACTAAGATCCCAAAGTTATCTGCCCCAAAATTAAATGGTTCCGTTCTAGAGTTTAGCGACAGTGCAAAATACTTGGGGCTTGTACTAGACAAGAAACTGAACTGGAATCTCACTATATCGGATAGAGTGCGAAAAGCCAACATTGCACTCTTCACTTGTAAAATGGCAGTAGGCCTCAAATGGGGGATGTCCCCGCCTGTAGTTAGCTGGGTATACAGCGCCATTGTTAGGCCCATTCTCCTGTATGGGGTATCCATTTGGTGGCCAGCGCTGCTGTATAGTTCTAAACTCAAGGCGCTCAACAAGGTACAGAGAGTAGCTCAACTATGCATGACAGGAGCTCTTAGAACAACCTCTAGTGAAGCGCTCAACGCTATTACTAGCATATCCCCAATTCTACTAGTGGCAAAAGAAACCGCCACCATCACAGCACGACGTCTGAGAGACGCAAACTGCTGGACTGTCCATGAATATGGGCACTCATCCATCCTATCAATGGGCGCAAGCAAGCAATTAACAGATTATTGCATACCCGTAGAACACACTTCTACAACGTTTAAAACAGTCTTTCCCTCTAGGGAGGCCTGGGCGGTAAGTCCCTTTGGACAAAATGACTGCATAAATTTCTTCACAGACGGCTCCAAACTCGACAATCGAGTTGGAGGAGGAGTCTTCTGCGAACAACTCAGTATTAAAATACATTTCCGTCTTCCGGACCACTGCAGCGTTTTTCAGGCAGAGATTCTCGCCATAAGCGAGGCTCTTAGTTGCCTACGCCACTCTAGCCTTATAAACGTAGTAATAAACATTTACTCAGACAGTCAGGCAGCAATAAAATCACTTCGCGCGCTATCCTCAAACTCGACGAAGATGGCACAGCAGTTCGTTATCTCCCTAGTCTATGTGCCAGGGCACCAAAATATTGAGGGGAACGAAATAGCTGATGAACTGGCCAGACGCGGCACCACCACAGTTCTCCTTCCAGACAAGGAGGACTTCCGTATGCCCCTAGCCACTTTTAAGCTCAGGACAAGGTAAGTTTTCAGATCCCTTGAACAAGAAATGTGGAACAATACCACACACTGCAACATCAGTCGCCAAACATGGCCTAAAGTTGATCCCGACTAAACGTCCTCAACAACGACTTCTGTAGAAGTTGCCAAAACGAGGAAGAAGTAGAATCAGTAGAGCACTTCTTTTGCTCCTGTGTGGCCCAAATCAGGCGCAGGAAAAAGTATATAGGAGAATATTTTCTCCACAATCTAGCTGAATTAGCAGCTGTCTTCCCGAAAAAAATATCAGATCTCATAAGAGAAACGGGCTGGGACTCTTTCTAACTTTGTGGTAAGAGGGTATCAAAGATCCATTGCGGTATAACAATGGGCCAGTGATGGCCTAAGTGGGCTGACCATGTGTCAGCCGCCGCCCTAACCTAACCTAACCTAATGCCCAAACGGACGTTATTTTACAGACTTCAGTAAGGCTTTCGACTCTCTCATCCACCAACTAGAAGAATGGCAACTTGGTCCCCGCATAACCAAATACATTGGGAAATTTATGTCAAATCGGAAAATAATTGTAAAAAACGGCACATCACTCTCCTACAGCTTTCCACTTGAAAACGGTATCCCCAAGGTTCTTCAATATTTTCTTCCTAATTGCCTAAACTCCCTTACCAAAACAATCTCCCTACCAAAGGAAATCAAATTCACAGTCTACGCAGACAACTTTCACCATACAATCGAATACAACAAACAAAAATCCCTCAAATAAACCTCACAACTCTTTTCCAACAAATCGGAGAATGGTACTCCTACTCTCCCGAGTGAGGATCCCTTCTCACTCTCCCTAGAAAAGTGTCGAGTACTTCACATATGCCGAAAGAGAACTTATAAAGCAAACAGAACAACAGCAGGCTCCATCAATATCCATCTCACCGACAAAACAAAACAATTAAGAAAGCTACAGTCGAGAGTGCTCGACTGTGAGATACCCGGTACCTAAACGTTTGCGCTTCACACTAAAAGGCAATTTAAAATTGTACATATGTACATTATAATAGTCTAATTCGATACTTAAAATAAATCGCCTCTCGAATTAGCTCCCGACCTAAGCAATTTAATGTCATACTTAAATATGAATGACACTTTTTATAGGAACACATAAAAACCCGCTCGATCGGCGTCAAAAAATTAATTATGTTATTTTTTGTCATTTCTTGCTCTATTCTTTTTTCATTTCTTCTGCAGTTGGCGCTATTATATCGCACGGCCAAGGCAACATCAGTGCCTTAGGGCGGTGTGTTAAAATTCTAACCTTATTGCTAATATTTCCCATGTTTATCATCCGATTTTACTGAAATTTTCAGGAAACGTCCGCTCTATTTTATTAATTTATTGTATATATTAACTTTAACCCGGAAATAACGAGTATAGCTGGTTTAACGATTTTTATGATTTTTGAGGGCGCAAGTGGGCGTGGCCAAATTTTGCCAAATGCGTGCAACAGATTCCAATGTTGTTACAAAATTTGGTAACTCTAGCTCTTATAGTCTCTGAGATCTGTTGATTCACACGGACGGACAGACGGACTTGGCTAAATCGACTCGGCTGGTGATGCTGATCAAGAATATATATACTTTATGGGGTCGGAGATGCCTCCTTCTGCCTGTTACATACATTCTCGGTTGGCACTAACTTATAATACCCTTGTACCCTATGGGTACCGGGTATAAATACTAGGACTTACCCTATACCAAAGATACAACTGGAACTCCCACATCAACAACCTTAAAACATCCCTCACCAAGCTCCTCAACATAATCAAACACCTCTCCTCCCGGAAATACAACTGCAACACAAACTCCCTCATACATATTGTAAACTCCATCCTTATATCAAAAATAGACTACTGCACACCCATCTACGGGAAAGCTTCCCCCTCTATCATGAACCACCTAAAATCCACCAAAAACTCCGCAATAAGATCAGCCCTTGGCGCTTTCAGAACAATACCTACAAACAACCTACTTGTTGAGTAAAAAATAAACACAATAGAAAACAAACGCGAACTCCTAACCGGCAATCTGGCCACCAAACTAATCCTCTCCCACTGCACTCCAATAGGCAAACTCATAAAACCTACAAAAAGAAAATACAGATACCCTAGCACAATAGACAGGATCATTGAGACCAGCAAAACTCTATCCCTTCCATACTCCCCAATCAAAAACTACCCATCCAAGAAATACAACCCAGAAACAACCGTAAAAGCCACAATCACAACCCTATCCCAATACAACAATACTACCACTCTCCCAATAGTCTATAACCTTCCACTCTTCCACTCACTTAAAAATTCCCTCCATAACCACCAATTTATCTACACAGACGGCTCAAAAGCAAACGACACAATCAGCTACTGCTTCACCAACGACACAAACACTATAAAATCCGGACTCCTCCGTCCTCTCAAGCAAAATTATAGCTATTCTCGAAGCCGGGTAGTAGTGGTTTTCTTTTGGCCTTGTATTGAGGTGTTTGACTAAGCGTTGCAACAATTGACAAATGTTCCGAAGATAACTAGTATTTTGTTTCGATCGAGAGTTGATTGAGTTGAACTCCATTTACGATGGAAAAGTCAAGAGCTGTTGGCGTAAGCCTAGTATTCGACGAATAAAAGGTAGGTCCCCCAGTAGATAGAATTTGGCAAGAGCTAGAAACTATGGCCTCTTGAAGACGCTTTCCCCGACAACAAGACCTTAAATTGCCCCACCATTGATGCTTGGCGTTAAAGTCGCCTCCAGCCAAGAATTACGGGCCCAGAGACGCTAGTAGCTGGTCAAAATCGTTCTTTGTCCAGGGCTCGCTGGCAGGAAGATACAACGACGCTATTTAAAGGACCCCTCCATTTGTTGGAATATCAAGAATACAGCTGAAAAAAGAGTTCGTCGAGAATACACAAGAACAGGAGATATGCGCGTCTACAACAACTACAAAGGGCTCTCAAATCGTCTAAGCAAAGTCTTGAAAAAGAACAAGCAAGATCAAATTGACCATATGTTGGAAAATGCGGGTCCAGATGCATCGACTAACTGGTCTCTCTATGAAAGCTAACGAATCGATTTAAGGGACAGGTTACCCCAAAGACTCCTATCACAAATCCCGCTGGTGGTTGGTGTGGCTCCAGTCAGTAGAAGGCTGATATCTTTGCTGACAATTTAGAGAACAGATTTAAGCCGTTAAACCTACCTCCGACGGAAAATCGTATGCTTGTGTAAATGCGTCTGGACAGGTCTTTTCAAATGGCTCTTCCCACAAAGCCTGTTACCCTAGAAGAAGTTGTGACACAGATCTGAAAGCTTAAAAACAAAAAAGCCCCAGGCGAGGACCTTATAGACAACAAAACGCTCAAGATTCTTTCCACCAAAGCTCTGCTATTTATAGTCCTGTTGTTCAACAGCGTCTTAAGGCTGAGTCACTACCCAAGTTCATGGAAGAGTGCCCTTATTACAATGATCCCCAAGCCTGGAAAGCAACCCACCGAAGTTGATGCATACAGGCCAATAAGTCTCGTACCTGCATTGGGCAAATTTATGGAAAGAGTGAAACTGGATCGGATCCTTGGACTAGAAAGTGTGAGCAGAGCTATTCCTAGTTCCTAAGTGGCAGTTTGGTTTCCGAAAAAGTCACGGCACACCTGAACATCTGCATCGCGTGGTCAATTTTGCTCTGGAAGCTATGGAAAGCAAAATGTACACAGTTGCTGTGTTTATGGATATACAACAAGCCTTTGATATGGTATGGCACAACGGCCTCCTAAGCAAGCTACAGCTACAGCTTTTCCTCCTCATTCAGAGCTTTCTATCGGAAAGGAAATTTAGTGTTGTTGTCCATGGTGAAAAGTCGTCAAAACGTCCAATCTCAGCCGGTGTACCACCTGGCAGTGTACTTGGTCCGACACTTTACTTACTGTATACCAGATATGCCAGATTCCTGGAATTGTACCGAAGTTGACGATGATGACATGCTCATCGCAACATATACAGCGGTCATGGTCAGGAGTCCAAGCATAGACATTGCAACCTTGGGCCTGCAGGAGTACGTATCACGTTTTGCAAAAATAGACAACAGAATGGAATATAGGCATAAACTGCAGCAAACGTGCTTGTGTCACATTCTCCACAAGGCCAAAGAACTGCCCTGGCATTTTCATGCTCGGTTCACGAGTACCTTGGTGTGATTTTGGATAGAGGACTCACTTTCCAGAGGCACACAACAATGGTCAAGCAGTCAGTGCTTTCAAAGGCAGCAAGTATGTCCTGGCTTCTTTCGTCAAGAAATAAGCTCTCTCTGTCCAACAAAGTTCGGATTTATAAATCGATTCTCAGTCCAATCAGGAAATATGCATTGCAAGTCTGCGGCATAGCGTCTAAGTCGAACCTAAACAAACTACGAGTAGCGCAAAGCAAGATTTTAAAATCGATTTGTAATGCCCCCTGGTTCATGAGAACCAGAGATATTGAAAGAGATCTCAAAATCCCAAAGATAGGCGATGTTTGTTCAGACGCCTTGGCTCTTATCCTAACTCCCTAGCGAAGAGGCTAATCTGGAGACCAACAAGAAGAAGACTGAAAAAATATCACCCACATTACCTTATTATTATTACCTAGGCCTTGTTGCACCACGACCAGATGTTAGGTCTTTTGTGCCGGCCTGTAGGATTAGGGTAGAGCCTCTACACCTAGGCTTTTGATGAAGGAGAGCACTTTGACGGGTTCTATCTGTTCCCAAATCCTGTAGGGGGGGATAAGTTCACCTCCTAGTTGGTGAAGTCGACGTCTGATTAGTGAGGGGCATTCACATAGAACATGTACGGATGTTTCTGGCTCCAACTCACAGAATCTGCAAGTGTCGATTTCTGAAAGTTTCAATTTCTTAAGGTGATACCTTAGGTTGCAGTGACCCGTTAGGTAGCCTGTTAGAGTACGAATTTCACTCTTTTTTAAGTTGATGATGCCCTTACAACTTAAAAAAGAGTGAAAGCCAAAAATTTGTAAAAATTCTATTTCGCTTGCTTTTGTCCCATGTACCTCATGTTTTTAACGCGAAAGAAAAAAAAGTTAAGGTCCCTCCGATTCCTAAAGCGAATAACGACTCTTTTCAATTATTATTTTTATTATTATTACATAGGCCTTGTTGCACCACGACCAGATGTTAGGTCTTTTGTGCGAATTTCACTCTTTTTATTTGATGATGCGCTTAGATCGCGTCATCTGGGGGACGAGGAATTGTTTGGCTTGTCTCAGCCCTGCACTGTCGGTCCAGTGGCGTCTTATCTCCTTTTCCTCAAAATTCCTGAGCATTTCTCTTTTGTGTCCTTTCGAAAGTCCACAGAACGGTTCAAGGCCGATTAGTGGTGTCATCGCCCCGCGTTTAGCCAGGGAGTCTGCCACCTCGTTTCCTATATGGCCTTCATGCCCTAGCACCCAGCCCACCGTTACGATGTTCTTGGAAGCGAGGGCGTTCAGCTGCTGGAAACAGTTCTCTACAAGTCTGGAGAAGATCGTGAAGGACCTCAACGCTATGAGCGCCGCCTGACTGTCAGAGAAGATGTAAATCCGTGCGCCTTGCATTTTCCTGCGAAGGCATTCACGAGCACAGATTTCTATGGCGTGTATCTCTGCTTGGAAAATGGTCGGAGACTTTCCCATGGCTATGGACTTGTTGAACCTTGGTCCAAAAATACCAGCCCCGGTATCACCGTTTTCCAATTTAGACCCGTCCGTGTACCACGTTTGTGATCCCCTGAGTAGAGATATTGATTTTGTATTCCAATCGTGTCTGGTGTGCAAGACTACAGAGAAGTTTCTGTGGGAGACAAGTTTAGGTTTCTGTTCGTCAGTTACGCGTAGAATGGGCTCGTTTATTAAGGATTCGAGAATCCGTAAATGCCCTGTAAGATCACCACTTTTTATGTCGGTGATATTTTGAAGGCGAAGTGCTTGGCTTTGGCAAGTGCTGCCGCAGCTGTCTTCTGGGTAGATTTCATCCACCAAGCAAGAGATGCATAGGTTAGAATCGGTTTTACCACAGTGTTAAAAGACCAGTAGATCATTTTGGGACTTAGGCCCCATGTTTTACCGAAAAGCCTATTACACCCGAAATATGCTCGGGTGGCTTTATTTATTGTCTTTTCGAGGTGTGAATTCCAGTTGAGCTTGGAGTCAAGTATAACTCCTAGGTAGTTGGCTTCAACCGAAAAATCAATGGTGGATCCATTTAGGGATGGCCTAGTTAAAGAAAGAGACCTTTTCCTGCTAAATGAAACTAGAACAGTTTTGGACAGTCCTTTGTCCTGACACCATCTGCTGGCTATATTTAGGGCTTGCTGCATGCGATCCGAGATGGTTTGCTCATGCCAGCCCACTATATAGATGACTAGATCATCAGCGTAGCCTTGAGTGGGGAATCCTAAGTTGTTGAGCTCATACAGTAGCTAGTCGATGACCAGAGTCCACAAGAGAGGAGAGAGTACTCCCCCTTGGGGGCACCCCCTTGTGGCTGTGATTGAGGTCATGGTTCCTCCTAGGTCTTCAGTTATGATTCTGGATTTGAGCATTTCCAGAATCCACCTAATAATGGGTGTGGAGACATTTTTACGTACAAGAGAGGCACTGATAGCCTCATATGAAGTGTTGTCAAAAGCTCCTGAGATGTCTAGAAATGCACCTAGTGCTATTTGTTGAGCGCCAATGGCCTTTTCAATGGTTGTTGTAAGGCAGTGAATGGCAGTCTCGGTTGACTTACCAGCTTTGTACGCACCTTGGTACTTATGTAGGGGAAGATGCTTGAGATTCACCTCCCTGATGTGCTGGTCAATTATCTTCTCCATAGTTTTAAGTAAGAAGGAGCTAAGGCTAATCGGTCTATAGGACTTAGGCAGTTGGGAATCTTTCCTCCCTACCTTTGGAATAAACACAACTTTTACTATAGCCCATTTGCTTGGTATGTGTCCAAGCACGAGACTAGCTCGGAATAGACGGACCAGGAGGAGTGCGAGTTGGTGCAGTCCCCGCTCATGGGCATGGATAAATTCCATCCGGTCAAGGGGATTTGTATGGACTAAAACTTTGTATAGCCCATTGTACACTATTTTGATGAAACAAACTATAGGGCATGTTTCCAACACAGTCTGATTGATAGGGGGGTTCCGTTCCCTCAGTCCTGTTGGAGTCTTCCACCATAGCCACGCGCAGGTGTGGGCACTCTCCAATCCCAGAGAGGTAGGTTAGTGCCTGACTTTCTGAGTTGGGTTGCTCCATAGCCACGCACCCAGGAAAATGAGTAGTCAGGACTAGACTACTCGTTTTCATCTGGATTTTTCAATGTATAGATGCCGTTTGAGTGGTCTTTTGAGAGGGCTTTTTGTAGCCTGACAGCTTCCGGGAGAGTTGAAATCTGCCCGCAGTGTTGGCGCCACGTAGCCCGTTTTGACCTTCTCAGCTCTTTGTTGTAGAGCGTTAAAGCACACTTATAGGAATCCCATGTGGCCTTCCCATTCTTTGCTTTATTGAAGAGCTTACGCGCAGCCTTTTTAAGATCGTCAAGGCTCTTGTTCCACCAGGGAACAGCCCTTCTGATCTTACGAACTTTTTGTTCGCAGCTAGCGTGATATGCCGATTCAATGTTTGTGTGAAGCACAGTAGCTTCACGCTCTAACTCGCCTATTGATAATATCGGACGGGTGGAGCAGTCTCTTGATTGCTCAAGTTCAAAACAGAAAAGATCCCAGTTTGTGTTTTTGGGATTTCTAGTAACAAGGCTACATTGCACGGCACATCCTATATCAAATCGGATGTGCTGGTGATCAGACATGGTGATCTCACTCGCAACGTGCCAGTTTGAAACAGCGGACAACATATTTAGACTACAGAGAGTTAGGTCAAGGACTTCCTCTCTGAACGCGTTAATAAATGTAGGCTCGCTGCCCTGATTTAGTAAACCTACGTTATTACTAATAATGTACTCAAGAAGGTACTCAGCTCTTTGTTGTAGAGCGTTAAAGCACACTTATAGGAATCCCATGTGGCCTTCCCATTCTTTGCTTTATTGAAGAGCTTACGCGCAGCCTTTTTAA
>VNJO01013059.1:0-73074 GCA_008042535.1 Drosophila tani | reverse complement strand
ATTCCCCTTTAGGGAATAGCTTTTGCATTGATTCCCAAAGACTTTATGTAATGGAAATATATTAAAGAAGTCAAACAACAGTCATACGTTGTCCACAATTTTTCTCAACTAATTTGGCATTAAATATAGTATAGACCACGCCAACGTTTGGGCATTTTTAACACCTTTTTTTATGTGCATGAGCCACTAAAGCAGCGTCCGCCGACTTAAGCTCCAAAATCACCTCGCCAAAAATGCTTAAACCACAATTTTTGACATTACAACTTTTGGGAGTTGGTTGTTTTTACACGAAAGATTTTTGTTGTGACAGTTTCTGTGCCTACGGAGCCTTAATCCTTGTGAATTTTTGCACATATAATTAGTTTGTGCTTTTATTGAGACTTTATCCAATATTCTTCATATTTTTCATTGAGCTACAGCTTACTAAAATAAGATCTATTTGGGTTCTAGAGAACCTAGTCAGTATTTCCTAGGATTAATCTAATATTCCACTTCCCTTATATAATCGCATGAAGATAGTCTCTTTCTTTCATCAGATTGTTTAGAATAAATATAATAAGGGTTAAAATAATCATATTTTTAAGATTACAGCTTTTGTTTATTAAGCTCTTCGTAACAAATGATCTCCCAGTTTTATTATTAAGCCCTAATTGATCACTTAAGAAAACCTTAAGTCTAATAAAAAAACAAAATTTTATGGAAACTGGTCAATAAATCTATAATAGAAAAATCTATCATCTATAAAATCTTACATAAATACGTTAGAATTTATCTTTGGAATTTACCTCTCCTCAAACCACAGTTGCATATCGTTTTTCCTAAATAACCCATTCATTCTTAGAGATAAAATCTATCCGCCTTAGATAAATATCAGTAAATATAATCCATTAAAAGTACTCACCCTCTCATACTGGTAGAACGATCGACTTGGTCCAGCGCGCCCGTACAGATATGGATAGTAGGCACCGTACATAACTTCGGGGCAGGACACTGCCATCGTAATTGCAGTTGCAACGGCAGCTCAGACAACCACACACAACCACTAACTCGCTCAAGTCACGGCTAGATATCACACGGATTCGCGCACGGGAATTAATCACAGTTTTTGCAGCGACGACTCCAATTGGAATAGGTAAATTGGTATTGTGTATTGGTATTGTGTATTGGTATTAGTGTTGGTATTGTCACTTCAATGCAGGTCGAATTGGATTTGTAATCGATATCGTTATCGGAATCTCCTCTGAGCGCGACCGAGAGACACGGAGGCGGGGTTGGAAAGAAAGACAGAGGGAGATAGAGAGAGAGGCAAAAAGCTGGGAGTAATTATAAAACCGGCTCCTAAAGCGTGTTTTTTCGTCGTTTTTATTTCTCTTGCTGGCTGGCGAAATTCCTGGAATGAAAACTCCGCTCGGCTAATTATATTTACATATTGTAAAACACCATCGCGTTTGTATCAAGAGCTATAATTGCTTTTCGTCTTCTTTTTGTTTATGTTTCTTTGAATTTTTTCGCGGTATTTACGTTTCTTTTTTTCTTTTTTTCTCTCTCCTTGCTATTTGCAAACTTCTTTCTATGCAGTCGCCATTCCCGTTTCTTTTTCTTTTTTTTTTCTCTTTAACTTTCTTCACTTGTTTTTGCTTTGTTCGCTATTGTTGTTACTGTTGTTGTTGCTGCTGTTGTTGCTGTGCAGGCAATTGCAATTATCATTTCCACATTGTTGATTGTTGTTTTATTTTTCTATTTTTTATGCCACTGCCATTCCCTTTGGCGTTGGAACGTCAATTTCGTTTCCCATCCGCGTTTCCGCCGAAGAATTACAAAGAAGAATTGCCTCCGCCAACTGCCAACTGCAGGAGAAAATTATGGGGAGAGAGAAAAGTGGAGGAGAATTGCATTAACAATTTGCTAATTGTTGCTAAGGAAAATAAAACTAATTTATACTATATTAACAATAAGGGCAATTTGAGCTCGTTTTTTTGCATGCGTGACCGACTTTAATCCTGGGATTATTCGAATCAATAGTATCAAAGCATTTAAAATGGCATCGCATGTGGGCACACAATGAACACGTCATATTTTATGACGTGGAAAAATTCACAACGCTAAGCTTTCATCTAAAAACATTAATAATAACAAAAGCGTGTTCACAAGCGATGTTTAAATATCTGCGGGGGTAGCCTTGTGTCGGAGTTTATCGAGTCGATAAAATGAAAACTTGGAAATGGCAACTAATTAAGATGGAAAATCTAAAAAAACGCATTTCTTTAGCAAATTTTTAAAATGAAATTATAAATATTACTTGAGTAAGTTTACGGCGTGCGAATGAGCAAAAAACAAATATGATTTTAGATAGATTCAAAATTAAAATATACTTTTCAACTTTAACTAAACAGGAACTATATTATAAAGCCCGTTTAAGTGCCTTTCAATAATATAAAGCTCATATTTATATCATTAATCATTATCCGAGTACTAAGTATAGCATAGTGTAGCCCTTTCAGCATTTTGTTAAAGTAGCATTATGTAAATATGAATTTCCGCATTTGTGTTCCAATTCCGCTGTATCAAATAGAGATAAATTAAGACAATAAGAAAATTAGGATTAAGTAGAGAAAAGACTACGGTCACAGTACAATTTATAAATTAGAAGAAACACACATTGAAATAAAAAGAGCGAATAAAATCAAAGAAATAAACGGTAATCAAGACAGAAACTACGATAACAAAAGCAAGGCATTTTCAGTAATTAAGTTAATCCGTCATTAAAAGGGTAACTTACAAAACAGTTTACAAATAAATATATCAAATTACATTGGAATTATTTATTTATTTATATTCTGTTTGGCTGCAATGTAAAATGTTACATTGGAATTACAATGAAGCAATCAATAATAAACAAAATTAGTATGACAAATATTATTTATACGAATACATTTAAAATGTACAAATATGTACATATTACAGAAATCCACAATATTAAGCATATTACATAAAATATGAAAGTACCATAAAGCTTCCATAAAAATATTTAAAAGTCACAAACTAAGTGAAATAAAAAAAAGAATATAATTAACAAATTCAGATGTCCGACGGGATTTTAATTTTTTCAAAAATATCGAAATAAAACCATTTCGAGTTCAAGGTTTTAAGATGAAACTTTTAACTTTTGTAGGCTCTCAAATATGTATCTATCTATTGTGCTTTCCATTTATTATGTTATTTTAACCCATTTAATTTACTACTCTTATATACTCTTATATGTAGTGGTCGAAATGTATAACTTATTAGTTTTTAACAACGATTTCCCATAGAAACTATTTAAACTGATTTAATATCAAATCCAATTGGACGGATTCATATTCCCGGGCCCAATGGGGCCTTCCCGTCCCCTTCCATTGCTTTCTAACACGTGAACTTACCACTTGAAACTGAAAAGCGTAATCCAATAAGATTGCCAGCTTACAATTCTATTTGCAGAATATATTTATTTTTGATTAAAGTACACTTTTGGAATAATCGCAGGTAAAGAGATTCAACAAATTCACAACTCTTTTTCTTGATTTTTGATTCGATTAGAACTGGCGCTTAGCTTTGTTTTAGTTTTGCTTTTGTTGCAGCCGCAGGCCGCTGTTAATTTGAATAGTAATTGAAACTAAAACGCCCTGGGAATTCGCACGTGAATATTTGAGAATTCGGAACGGCTATCGGTGCGCGTTTTTTTATTTGTATTCTCGTACTCTCGTATTTTGATTCTTATTTTTAGCCGAGTAGCAAACATTTGATCGGCGCACTCAATGAAAATATTTTCGCTAAATCCACAAAATGCCAAATTCCATAAATTCTTGGCGACGCGCGAGAGCGAGAGACGGCGATGGAGCGAGCGAGATGGAGGCAGCGAGGGCGAGAGAACGGGAGCGAGGAGGAGAGAGCGACACTTGCAGCATCCGCGGAAATCTCTGCTGTGTTTTCTTGCCTCGAAATATAACGGCGCACTATGTTAGAAAACAAATGAACTGCACTTGCCGCGATCGCTCAACCTGGATTTCGACGATTTTTTTCGCTTTTCACTTCAGCGATTTCAGCTGGCGCGGAGAAACGGAGAATCGGAGAAGCGAGAGAGACACGAGAGCTCCGGCTGCCGCGCAATCGGAAGAGAAAAAACCAACTGGCCAAAGGCAGCGGTAAATCCAACTGCAGCGGCGGCCACAACAGTGGCAGCGCGGCGGCAGCGACGCCGGAGCAGAGTCGAAAACAAAATGGCAATTTCAAGGCGACCCAGCTCTCACTCGCACACCGGACGAGTGCCGCCGACCAGAGCGAGACGACTAGTGTGCGCGCACGAGGGCACCGCCCACTTGATTGTGTTATTGCTGTTGTTTCAGTTGTTGCGGCTGGCTGTCTCAGGACACATCGGTGTGGTGTGAAAATAAAATGGAGTGCGTCTCAATTGTCTTCAAGTAGACGAAACTACTCCTACACGGTGAATTTGTGCGCCTGTCTCAGTGTGTGCGTGCTTGTGCCTGTGTGTGAGTTTGATTTTAAAGTTCGACAAACAGATTGAAAGGAATTCGCATTCGCCTTCGCCTTCGTCCTTTTGTTCTGCACCGAAAAGTATGCGCCAACTGTGTCAACAGTGTTTGCAGTGCCCCCGCAGTTCGTTCTCAGCTCTGCACTCTCCGCTCTCCTTCCAGTTCCTCTCCTCTCCTCTCCTCGCCACCCCGCGCAGCGTGACGTATCCGTATTGATAATAATCTGATTGCAAATGAATACAATTTATTGTGCCTGCTCCTTTTCCCGGTTTTATTTTGCTGCTGATACCCGGCTGACAAGGTGCAGGATGCGGAGCAGCTACTAACTTTGATTGCTGCAGGCAAGATTACGAGTTCCCGGAAGGAATAACAACAAAAATACTGGAGAGTCACGCAAATAGAGGACTGGAAAGCAGTCTAAGATTAACGGTCTCATTTCCAGGTCGCTTTCTGGCAGTTCTTGTAAAATGTGAAGTTCTTAAATGAAAGACTGTAATTAATAAACTGAATAGCAATTAAAGTTAACCTAAAAATCTGAAATGTATTTAGTTGAATAGAAAAATACTTTTCCCCCCGAGAGCTTCAGGAAGTTTGCGGAGCAGACAGCAATGTCCATTTAGTAAGCAGGGACAAGTCGAAAAATCGAAGTTTTATTGCTGCATAATTTGCCGTTTATATCTGTTATTCATTTCAATTTCCATTTCCTGATACTTGATTTATTGGTCCTGCTTACATATATGGAGGAAATAGTGATATGAATAAGCATAAGAAGAAGAATAAAGTTTAAAAAGGAAATAACTATAAAAGCATTGAATTCAATTGTTATTTATTAAAATGGTTTTAAATTATGAAGAAATAGACTGAGAAAGTTTTAATTCGTTGGGATAAATATATATTGTATAAAGAAAAACACATTAAAAATAATATAAGCAAGAAGTTTAATTTCTATGGCAGTTATGTGATATAGTCGTTCGATCTGGCCCATTCCTATTTATGTGTATATTAATTGAAATAGAAGACTATCTGCAAAATGTAATTCAGATAATAAAGCTCAAAACCTGACAGAGTAGTAACGAATGCATAGTACCGGACAGATGGACATGGATAGATCGACTAGTCTGGTGATGCTGATCAAGAATATACTTAATGTGGTCGGATATGGTTAAAATAATTATACACTGCAAAAGTATTAAATTTATTACGCGGATTTATCTCCGCCAGCGTACAACATATCTCAGAATTTATCTCCGCCGTAAATAATCTGCTCCGGAAGGAATTAAATAGTATTCATTCATACCATATCATTCTTACCATAAAATCCAACTAAATATGATCAAATTTAGACAAACAAAGTTAAATATCCTTCATTTTAAGTGCTTCGAATTATCTTACCTATTCACAAATACCCAAATAATTCAAAGACAACCATTAAAGTACAAAACATACGCGCAATTATTTATTTTCTTGCAAATTTCCAAATAAATCTGACCCTATGCAGTCTTCTCGTACAGTTTTTCGGTTTTTTTTTCCGTTGTTTTAAACAACCCAGCGCAGCATGTTAGTCTTGAGAATTGGGGGAAAACAGATAAGACTACGAAATAAAAAGAACTGGATGCTTGGAAAGTCACAGGGGAAAGTAAAACAAGTGTTTCATCGAATTTAATTCACATTAAAGTTGTTTGAGTTCGGCTTGAGTTTAGTTTAAGGCGTTAACCGCTTGGGATCGCGGGGGAACATGGAGGTCTTGCGGATGTTGTCCAATCCCAGATACAGCATCACCACTCGCTCCATGCCGATGCCGCCGCCGGCGTGAGGGGGACACCCGTAGCGGAAGGACTCGATGTAGGCCGCAATCTTGGAGGTATCTGTAAAAAGGGGTAAATATTATTGCAAACAATTATAAACACAAGATATTGCCTCTTATCTGCTATTAAGTGAGCAATAGAGATAAGATTATAGGTGAATCACTCACCGATGCCATGGTGCTTGGCCCGCTCCATTAAGTACTCGGGATCGTGGATGCGCTGCGCCCCGGACAGGATCTCCTCGCCGCGCATGAACATGTCGTAGGAGTTGGAGTACACGGGATTGTTGGGGTCGGGCATCGTGTAGAAGGGCCGTATCGCCAGCGGGAACTTGTCCAGGATGTAGAAATCAGTGTCGTACTTCGCCTTGACCAAGCGGCCCAGCAGCTTCTCGTTGGGCGTCGACAGATCCTCCTCATCGCCCGTCTCCACGCCCGCCTCTCGAAGCATGGCCACGCCATCGGCGAACTGCAGGATCAGCGGAGGCTCCAGGAACTTGAAGGCATCCACCTTGTACTGCTGGCCCACCGACTCGATCTCCCGGGCGTACTTGTCGCGCAGTCCCTTGAAAATGGCCGTAAACGTATTCCCGATCGTGTGCAGGACCTCGTGATAGTGGTACTTGAAGGCCATCTCCAGATCGAGGCCCACGAACTCGGTCAAGTGGCGATGGGTATTCGAGTCCTCCGCCCGGAAGACGGCGCCCACGGTGTACACCTTGTCAAAGTCGGCGGCAATGGCCATTTGCTTGTACAGCTGCGGCGACTGTGCCAGGTAGGCCGAGTCCTTGAAGTAGCTCACGGTGAAGACGTTGGCGCCACCCTCGCTGGCCGCCGAAATGATCTTGGGCGTGTGGATCTCCGTGAAGCCCTGGTCGGTGAGAATGTCACGGAACAGGCGGCACACTCCCGCCTCCAGTCGGAAAATGGCCTGATTCGCCGGCGTCCTCAGGTCCAGCACGCGATTATCCAGACGCGTGTCCTGATTCACGCGAATATTCAGGCCATCGGCATCGTCGGCATTCTCGGGACGCGAGGCGTCCTCAATTTGCAGCGGCAACTGGGCCTTGGCCTGCGAAATCACGAATAACTGCTCCACGGACAACTCCAGCGATTGCTCCGTGCAGGACTCGATCTTGCTGGACACCGCCACTGGCTTGGCCTGGATATCGATGATGCTCTCCTTGGGAATACTGCAAGGAGTACCATTAATTTCACAATAAAGTATGAACAAAACGTATTTCACATTTCTGAGCTGCTATTGCAGCATCCCAAACGCACTTACTTGCCCGCAAACTTGACCATCTGCTTGGATATGATGTCGCCCACGGCCAGGATGCACTGCACCGTGCTGCTCTGTTGGCGCAGGATGAGGAAGCACTGCTTGCCCTTGGCACGGGACGTATGGACCCTGCCGCGCACCCAAACGAGCCCCTTGCCCACCTGGCCGCTCAGCTCGTGGACGGGCACAAAGTTGCGTTCGCTGCGCTTGTCCTTGGACTGGATCATCTCGGAGAGACCATAGCGTCCGGCGGCGTGATCCTCGGCAGAATCGCCGCCTGCATTGTTGGCCGCAGCCGCCGAGGCGTTCTCAGCCTTCTGCTCGGCTTTCTGTGTGGATTAGAGGAGATAAGGCGGTTATCGCGGGTTCAAAACACGCCACGTCCCCAGATCGAACTCACCTTGGCGGCCTTGGCCTGCTTCTTGGCTCCCTTCTTGGAGACCTGCTCCCCGTTGGCCACGTTCTCCTTGTCTTCGACCATCTTGGAATGCACGAAAACGGCTGTAAATGGGTAGGGTAATATATTTTAGTGGTGTGCCACAAAATTAAGACCGTAAAACCACACGAGTCGCTAGGTGATAAGCAACAGGATGGAAACCTGCACACGTTGCGTCACTCTGCTATTAATACCCCTCGGCGGATGAAGTGACCCGATTGCGAATAAGTGGCACTAGCTACGGACTGCAGTTCAGTCACCCGATCTCCGCCCACGGCTCCCCATATGTCTGGGGAATACGTTCCGGGGATTCGGCCGGGGGCGGCGCGTTTCTTTGTCTATGCGGCTCGCCTCGCACATAACCTAAACCACGCAGCACTTGTGGCGCTGCATCGATGGCACCACTCACTCGCTTTTATCCCGATTTATTGAATATTTTAAAAGTGCACTGGAATGCACGCGCCTTACCACTTGGATTCTGCCCTTTTAATACAAAAACGAAAAAGAATTCACGCCGGACGATGCAATTCACGAAATTCGCTTTGGGGTGTGCCCGTTTTCCGTTTATAAACTTTAACCAAAAAATAGAGCTGGTCACACTACGCTGAACAGAACGTAATCAACTGCGTAACGGAACGAAACGTAATCGTCAGTGATCAAATGGGCCCTGAAATCAAAGACAATAAATTTGTAAACAATTGTTGAAGAAATAATCTTCAAAGCTAACTGAATGTTCCTTTCATATATTTAGTTTGTGACGGTTTGCAACAGGTGGCGCGAAATTTTAAAACAGCCTGTCAAAACATCGATAGCACTATCGAACGCATGCATCAGCCGCGCTGAATCGATTTCATCTGCGCCTCCGCCTCATCTCTAGTTCGATTTTTCGGAAACAATTAACAAGAAAAACAAAAAGCAATTTGTTTGTTTTTGATCGAATTAGTGCGTAATCCAGAGGTAATTATACGCCGTTAAGATGTTAATTTGTCTACTGGGGCCTTGGTGCTTTGGGTCCTAGCAATTACTTAGCGAATGGTGTGCTTCCCCGGTAATTTCGAGAAGCTGTCCAGCGTGTGAGTCACCATTTTCCCCGAGTACTTACCGTGCAGCAGCACCAGCTTGTGTATGTATTATTTACGCGTGTGACTCTCCCTGCAGCTGAACCAATTTAATAGCTGCGACTAGATTAAAGCGTATAAGTTAGCGGGGTCATTGCTGGCTGTATTGGTAAAGTTAATAAACGTCGCCAGCCATTTAAAGAGCGCTTCCACGCCCACGGACTAAAAGCTTGCAAGGCACACGTCATATTTGCCACAACAAACAAAAGTTTTTGCACGATAAAGGAAGGAAACTTGTTGGAAATGAAAGTTTAAATACCCTAATAGGGGTTTGTGGAATATAGAAGTTATAGGATACATCTTATTAGGTTTTTCTAAATACATATTGGACAATATTCTGCTTATTCTTAAGTTATATTTCATCACATGAAGATTATTTCTTACTGCACGTGGCTCCGTTGCCCAACCTCTGACTTAAATAATGATACCCTCTGATAAGGGTATAAAAAAGAAATATTGCGAAAGTTGTTTCCAAGTTCGCAAGTGCCAAATTGATTGATAATTAAAGTAGCATGCCACCAAAAAGAGTGAAACTCAACCCCAGAGTCATGCATACTCATTTGGTCACTAATTAAATTAGCCCTTCGAAACAAACGCTAATAATTTGCTATCATTTCTGCTTGCAGGTAAAAATACATTAAACTCGGTGCAACACAACAGCCACTAGAGAAACCAAAGCGAAAGCAGAATGCAAGGTGAGTGCGAAGGGGCTAAGCCGAACTAATGGAACGTTTCTTGGGTCTCTACTCCACAGCGGTGTATCGGCAGTAAGAATTCCCTTGAGAGAAAAGGCAGCGAGCGAGATCTGCGATAATGTCCTGGCAAAGTGTCCCCCAGTATCCCCAGTACCAAGGTTTATTCACTTGATTTCCTAAGCGAGTTGTTCTGCTTTCCGGTTTTATGATAATCGCATGCTTTTGTTTGTCCCTTTTGGGAGTGTGCGGACTCGCGTTGAATGCTCCGCCGAGTTTCCTGGAACGCGACCCGACCCCCAAATATGATTCATTTTCATCGTTACTTTCCCCACACTCACACACAACACTTAGAGCTCGTAACATGTTCTGTCTTATCATGGTTGAATGTACATATTTGCGGTAGAGTACTCGTGGATGCTTGCCTCGTGAGCGGAGAGCGTTTCTCATTTAGATTTTACACTTCTCCGTAGCTAGATTGCTCTAGCAGAAAGTCTTGAACATTTCTTTCTCTTAGTATCAGCGTTAAACTTCATAGAAATGTCTCATCCCTCAGATCCCAACCAGCAGTACAACTATGGCGGTGGGTATCCTCCTCAGGGAGGCTACGGTGGCGGCGGCTATCCGCCTCAGGGACCACCACAGGGCGGCTATCCACCGTACGCCCAGGGCGGCGCCCAACCCTATCCACAGGGGCCGTATGGCACTGCCTACGGTCAGGGACCACCACCGGGCGGCTATGCTCCCCAGCCGGGCTTCATCCAGCCACCGCCCTCGGCCGGGGGCTATGGGGCCTACGACGATCCGGAGAGCCAGCCCAAGAACTTCTCCTTTGACGACCAAAGCATTCGTCGGGGATTTATTCGCAAGGTGTACCTGATTTTGATGGTGAGTGGGGGTCTAATATTACCTTTGCTTTGTCAGGGATCTTACTCGAAGCACAGAAGGAACCCTAAATCTAGATGGGTTACTGCCATAAAGTTTAAACTTTACGTTTAAAGCTATCTTAAAGTGCCAATTATAGCTTTAAAATGTCGTTATTCTAGTCAGCTGTCAATTGTGATAAAATAACAAAGTTTTTGTTGCTTTTTTTTACTTTTTCTAAGCTTTTAGTTCCATTGTTCGGGGTATGAAACCGGATATTTTGCATATTTGCTTCTTATTAACTAGATAAGCAAGATTTTTGACTAAAGACTGACTTTTTTAAGACTCATAAGTAATAATTTGATAAAAATATTCGTTGTTTTAAAAAGAATGAATGCCTTTAGTACTTGGATGGGCACTTAGTGGCTTTTAAAGCTCCCAGAGCCCTTTTTTGAGTATTTTTTGACTTACCATTTCTGTCTGGATCATGGTTTTAGGTATTTTCGATCTCCAACATTAATTATTTATATTAATATTATTATTAATCCATTATTTCTTATTTTTATTATTTATTATTTGTTCTCCTCTTACAGGGCCAACTCCTGGTCACCTTTGGAGCCGTTGCCCTGTTTGTGTTTCACGAGGGCACCAAGAACTTTGCCCATCGCAACATGTGGCTCTTCTGGGTGTCGCTGGGCGTGATGTTCGTGACCATGATCTGCATGGCCTGCTGCGAGAGCGTGCGTCGCCAGACACCGACAAACTTTATATTCCTGGGCATCTTTACGGCAGCTCAATCCTTCTTGATGGGAGTCTCGGCCACTAGATATGCTCCGAACGAGGTGAGTCAGCCTTAGTACAATCCTTATCGATTTAAGTAATTAATTTTGTATTATTTAACCAACAGGTTCTCTTGGCGGTGGGCCTTACGGCAGCGGTTTGCCTGGCCTTAACCCTCTTCGCCTGGCAGACCAAGTACGACTTCACCATGATGGGCGGCGTCCTGATCGCAGCCATGGTGGTGTTCCTGATCTTCGGCATCGTGGCCATGTTCATGAAGGGCAAGATCATAACGCTGGTGTACGCCTCCATTGGGGCGCTGCTCTTCTCCGTCTACCTGATCTACGACACCCAGCTGATGATGGGCGGCGAGCACAAGTACTCGATCAGCCCCGAGGAGTACATCTTTGCGGCGCTGAATCTCTACCTGGACATCATCAACATCTTCATGTACATTCTGACTATAATCGGGGCGTCGCGCGACTAAGGCCGAGGCCTTTCTTTCCACTGTATTGTTTACCAGTTTAAACCGGGTCTAAGCTTTAACCGGAATACGAATATTGTTGTCGCGCGTAATCTCATTCGGTAATTAAAACCCTTTTTGCCCCCGCCCGAAGTGAAGGCAATCTCTTCAACTAACGAATTACTCAACATACTTACGATCTATATATATATATATTTCGAGTTGTGTTTGCCAACTTTCCGGTGTTTCCTTCTAGTTCTAAATGTCAGTTAAGGTGAAACGAACTTACTTACTTTTATTTGCTTTTCGTTATGTATTTTGTATTACCGCTTAAGTTGAGGTCTGTGTCCACTGGATGTTCTTCAAAATTCCCAAAAAAAAGAAATCAAAAGCATTAAAATTATATGTATACCAAATGATATGCCATTCAGATACACAAAAAAACAACTAAAACCAATAAATAGTCACGTATAAAAACATATATATTTATGTGAAAATATATAAGAGGCAACATGGCCTGTTGTTACGAAAAAAAACCAAGAAAAACTGTGTGTAATCACCGCGGAATCCCGGAATCAAGTACCGAACATTGTAAACCAAGCAGCGACACTGAGTTTAAAGTCTCACAATAAAGCGCATCTATTTATTAAAGCCCTTTTTAGCCACAGAGCGCAGGCATTGTGGGGCTTCTCTCTGCCGGCGGCGGCGGCGGTTCATCCAGTTTCAACCTCCAGCCAGATGCAACTTCAGTCTGCAAGGGGAGAGCCTAGGCGGCGGTTGGATTACCTCTACTAGTTCCACTACCTACCTTTATCGAGAATACCTACGCGCTTTATCACTGAGAGTTTACCTTGTTATCTGCGGCGCAGCACCTGGCACCCAAGTTTAATTTTCGGTTTGACCTATTCAGTAGTTGGTGTGAATTCCAGCAAGGCGTTGCCATAAAATGTATCACTACCAGCAAGGCAAGTATCGAGGAGGTTTTCGCCAGGAAAAGTGCTTTCAGATTAGATAAATCGCCAATATAGCTGACTGCAATGCAGAGAGCTCGGAGAGAGATTGGGGGTTAAATCTCCCAGTATTGGCCCAATTGCAAGGGAAAGATTCTCCATGATTCACTTCCCCGTTTAAAGGGAGAGTGTGTATTGAACAGGCGATATCTTATCTGAAACGAGAGAGTGTGGTGAGTGGGTCTGGTCTGTGATAAGCGTGGCGGCTAATCTGGAATCGTCGTCGTCGTCGTCGACAGCCATATGTGAACACCTAGAAAGGGTTGGCCATCCATTAAGCTCGTAACCGGCGGCAGTGCAGAGAGAGAGAGCTCTTCTTTATAGTCAGTCTTATTAGTCAGTCACAGCGATTAAGGCCATGAGCAGCGACAACCATTTCCAGTACGGTTAGTCATGTTATTAACTCCTCTATTTCCTTGATCTGTCCTCCAACCACACAGGCGATGAAACGGGCGCATATACAGATGCGGAGGCGGACAAGAGCTTCGCCTTCGATGACCAGAGCATCAGGAAGGGATTCATTCGGAAGGTCTACCTGATATTGATGGTGAGTTTATTGATAGATAGTTATTACCCAGAATTGGTCATTCAATATGGGTATTTTTTTGTCAAGAAAAAAGTATTCCTATCTCACAGAATATATGAATGTTGAAGGGTTTTTAATCAAACTGCTGCTGATATTTATATTCTTCATATTCTGGATTTATGGTTTCTTATGATTCATGGTTCTTTTTAAATTATTTATTTCTATTAACCATACATACGTCAAGTAAAAGATATTCCTATGTCAGAGAATATATAAATATTGAATGATTTCCAATTAAACTGCTGCTGATATATATCTTGTTTATTTTCGAATTCATGATTTCTTATGATTCATGGTTCTTTTTAAATTATTTATTTATATTAATCATACATTTCTTACCCATTTATTTTTCTTTGAACGATTAATTGTTTTCATTGTCTATTTTTAGGTCCAATTGCTGATCACTTTCGGTTTCGTTTGTGTATTTACCTTCTCGAAAGCTTCACAGGAATGGGTGCAAAAAAATCCAGCCCTTTTATGGATTGCTTTGGTAAGTTTTTAATTATAAAAAAATCCGTTGCTTAATCTCTGTTCGAGTTAATTTCATATCGCATAAATTGGCATTAAAATGCCAATAATTTATACCTATCAAGCAATCAAAAGTTTCCATTCTTTTTATTGGCTAAATAGGGAACACTTTTTAAGTATCACAAAAACCTGTAAAATGCAAACTTTTTACTGGAATTATGAAACATTTTTTAAGCTAAATAAAACCCTATTTTCCTTATTATCCCTAAAATGTTCTTTCTTTTATATTTTCCAGGCCGTTCTCATTGTGACCATGATCTGTATGGCCTGTTGCGAGAGCGTGCGCCGGAAAACGCCACTGAACTTCATCTTCCTGTTCCTGTTCACCATCGCCGAGTCCTTCCTGCTGGGCATGATCGCCGGCCAGTACGAGGCGGATGAGGTGCTCATGGCGGTGGGCATTACGGCAGCGGTGGCTCTCGGCCTCACCCTGTTCGCCCTGCAGACCAAATGGGACTTTACCATGTGCGGCGGCGTGCTGGTGGCCTGCCTCGTCGTCTTCATCATCTTTGGCATCATCGCCATCTTCATACCGGGCAAGGTGATCGGCTTGGTCTATGCCTCCCTGGGAGCGCTGCTCTTCTCCGTTTATCTGGTGTACGACACCCAGTTGATGCTGGGTGGCAACCACAAGTACTCCATCAGTCCCGAGGAGTACATATTTGCGGCGCTGAACCTCTACCTGGACATCATCAACATCTTCATGTACATACTGACCATCATCGGACTGGCCCGCAATTAGACTGTGTCGGGTTATCTTCAGTAGTTCCCATTCCAGCTTTAGAAATATATAACTTAATTTTATACCAGAGTAAAGTGACCAGTGACCAGTGTCCAGAGCCACCTTGGCCACCAAGAAATACAGACCGACTAGCTAACCCTCCGCAGTCGAGAGCTCGCTTTGATTTGGGATTGGGACGGGATTTGGGGCGCTGCTCAACTAGTTCGAACCTTGTCCACGCCGCGGTGTCCAATTAATTAATGTGCACGAGTGGCCGTAATGTAATTATGTCCAATCAGCCCCTGCCGTGCCGCCAGTTCCTGGACAGCGGCTGGAAGTGGACAAGGTGATCGTCAGTTGTGCGAATCTCTAACTGGCGGGCGGACATGGATTTTGACGAGGTGCTGCGGGAGGTGGGCTCCTTTGGGCTCTACCAGAAGTTTATCATCTGTTCGGTTCTACTGCCGGCGGCCCTGCCCTGCGCCTTCCATGCTTATAGGTGGGATTTTTGGGGTTTTCCTCGGGGTTTTTCAAGTACAATTGAATTTTTTTAATGGTGAAAAATAATAAAGAGTGTTTTGTGAAAATATATAGATCTAAACAGATTTAATTTCATATCAGTAATTGCAAAATTAAAAAAAAAACTCCAAAATTATAATTATAAAGGATAATCGAATTCTGAAATGTTACATCATCAGATTCAAGTGTTATATAAATTGTGTACAATATTCCTAAGGAGATTAGGGGATATGATCACCAAGATGATTACCATTAATGAACCAATTTAATCTCAGAAGTTCTTTAAATAAATTTAATCATAAAATAACAAGAAAGTTTTGGATAATCAAACAAGGAATATATTATATATATTAAAATATATGGATTACAGTTTGTTTTACACCAAATATATTAATATTATCCATGAAATCAATTAAAATGGTGCCCAAAAGTATGCTATAAATTGTCATAGAAACAACTTTGGGATATCAAATACTATAATGCATACTTTCAAACACGTTTTGAATTGAATTGAAATCCAAATCTAAATTCCGTCAAAAAAAAGCAAAGAATAAATAAAGCTAAAAGCACAGCTTAAGTAATTTAATACTACTTAGTTGTTTAACATTTGAACCCCTCTGTGCTATAATTGAAAACCCTAAAGATATATAGTGTGCTATTTGTGATATTTCAGCCAGTTGTTTATAGCGGCCACACCGCAGCACTGGTGTCGGGTTCCCGAGCTGGAGCCCTGGACCCAGGATTATGTTCAGCTGGTGAAGAACCTCAGCATACCGCGTAATCGCCAAGGCGACTTTGCCGAGTGCTCCATGTATGCGCGAAACTACAGCGATATCGTGCGCTACCTGGAGTATCGTCCGCCGCCGGACTTGATCCGACAACAGGCCGAGGATCTGCTGAGGCTTCAGCCGGAGTCTGCTTCAGTGGTGCCCTGTCAGCATGGCTGGCACTACGACAGGTCCATCTACTCCAGCACAGTTGTGCAAGAGGTAAAGGAAAAAGAATGGGATTAATTAGTGTTTAATTATATTCTCCTTCCCCACAGTGGAACCTGGTGTGCGACCGCAGTTTCCTGGTCACCCTGGCACTGGTGGTGTTCGGGGTAGGAGGGCTCCTCGGAAACTATGTCTTCGGATACCTCGTGGATGTGTGGGGCAGGCGACCCTCCTTCTACGCCTATCTGCTGTTGGAGATCACTGCCTGTGCGGCGAGTGCCTTCGCCTGGAACTATTACACCTGGCTGGGCCTAAGGTTTGTGGTGGGCCTGACGGTACCTGCAATCCTGGCCAGTCCCTATGTCCTGGCCATCGAACTAGTGGGTCCCGAGAGGCGGGTCTTCTGCACCATCGTCTCAAATATCGCCTACTCCCTCGGCCTGGTAGTGCTGGCCGGCGTTATCTACGTCGTCCGGGATTGGAGGGAACTCAGCTTGGCAGTGTCAATGCCTCTGTTGATGCTCTTCTCCTGCTTTTTCCTGCTGCCGGAGTCTCCTCGATGGCTAATGGCCGTGGGAAAAACCAGGAGGGCCATGAAAATCCTTAAGGTGATGGCCAGAGTGAATGGCGTGCGGGTGAACCGTGATTTCGTGGAGCGACTGCATCGAAAGTTGGCCAGCACCAGAGCAGCCGAAGCGGAAACATCCTCCAGCACCCACTACGGCATCTTGGACCTGTTCCGCGGACCCAACATGCGCCGGAAGACCCTCATCATCACACTTATTTGGTTTGCCAACACCAGTGTCTATGTGGGATTGAGCTACTATGCTCCCGCCCTCGGTGGCGATGAGATATGGAACTTCTTTCTGGCCGGGGCTGTGGAGCTGCCCACGTATCTGCTTCTCTGGCCGGGATTGAGCTACTTTGGCCGCCGCTGGATCCTCTTCATCTCGATGCTCGTGGGCGGAGTGGCCTGCGTGGCCACCTTCATCTATCCAAGCATCACCCTGCTGCTCTACTGCGTGGGCAAGATGGGCATCAGCTCGTCCTTTGTGGTCCTGCCACTGCTGGCATCGGAACTCTATCCCACGGTGGTGCGGGGCCTGGGCATGAGCTTCAGCTCCGTGGTGGCCATGGTGGGACCTATAGTGATCCCAATGATCAACCATATGGTGAGTGACTAACAAGATTCTTTATAAATGGAATGGAAGAACATTTATCTTTGCAGGGCCAACAAATGCTTGTGTTGCCTCTGATTGTGATGGGCGCTTTGCTGATCCTGGGAGGATTCGCCAGTCTTCTTCTGCCGGAGACGCGCAACAGGAATCTTCCCCAGACTTTAGACGAGGGCGAGGCGGTGCCTCTGAGCTTCCTGCTCTGCTGCTGCGTGGAGAGCGAGCGAAGGCAGAAGACACCACAGATCCGGGTGAATCCCCAGAAAAAATCTCTGCCGGGAACACCGGTGTTACATCGAGTGGACACTCCAATCGCTAATCGTACCGCCTGCAAGGTGGTTTGTAGCATATGTAAAAAGGAAATTCGTACGCTCTAGTTTCTAGACCGCTTAGTTCTAGTTAGTTTATCTTTTAATTACCTTATCACTTTTGTATTTTAACTGAAATCTTCAATTTAAAGTGCAACCAATCGGTTTTCAACACTGGAAAGTTATCGATTTATGAATGAAATATAACAATAAAAAATTAACACAAATCTGCAGATTTCTGAAGCCTATAATTTATTAATATGAATTAATTTCCTAAACTTACAACCGAGCATTTCTTTCAATAAATAAATACTACTGTATTTAGCAAAACCATTTTTAGCAAGTTGGCAGTCCTACCGGCAAATTTGAACGGCGGCTAAAGGGGAAATAAAAGTAAATAAATAACCAATACAAACATGAATTAAACTGGCCTGTTTTCCAAGCTCCCATCTTTATATGCACACCATGAACCTACACCAGTGCATGTGTGTGTAGATTTGCATCAACCTTAATTCGTTTTTATGGTTTGCTGGACGCTGATAAGAGCTGAGGTTCTCAAACCGCAATCAGCAATCATGGAAACTTCAAGAAACATTCCGGTTTAACACAGAGTCTTCCCCTAATCAACGACCAGAAAATTGGCAATTTTAAGTCGATTTTAAAAGTGACTCATTTGGAGAATTAAAACCAAAACATACCCATACCAGCGAACGCATGTCTCTACCACCAATGCAAACACAAAACACACACACGCACGCCGGGTTTCAGCTTTTTCACCTTTGCTTTTTGGCCAGATAATTATGTTGTTACATATTAGTTTTGAACGCACACATTGACTGCTCCTTGAACCCCGGAAAACACCTGAGGCGGCTTCGATTCACGAAGCTCGTTCCAGTGGGCCGTGTTCTTAAGTTTTAAGCGGACAGCTGCCGAATTTCAATGTCAACAAGTTTCGACCGCCGCGTGCTTTTCGCAGCCACCTCCCTCCCTGTCCCACCTACTTAGCGTTGCCAAGCACACGCACACACACACATGTCTGTTATGCAAGAAAAAAAAAAAAGAACGAAATGTAGTAAATGCCCAAAATAAATGCGATAAATATGAATTTTATGTATGTTTTTTACAGTTCTTTTAATGTATGCATGGTATGATGGCCTAAACGAATAGTTTACAAATTATAATAAACGTTTTCAACAATTTTGGTATCATTAAATTGAAATAATAATTGGCGGCTGCACATTATTGTTTACGTTTCGAACTGTGAGGGCGGAGCGGAGTGGTGTGCGTGTGGGGGTTACAATTGGATTGGAAGTGGAACGGGAATTACAGCTAAAAATAGACTCCTTTCTCTACTTTCCCGTCGACCTGGCAATGACTTCTTGTGGAGTGTTTGCGTTCCGTCCCCTGATCACTGTTCCTCCTCTGTTCATCTTCTGCTTCTTCCGTAAAACTGTTTGTATATATCGCTGTGTGTGAATTGTGAGCGCAGTGTGTGTGTGTGATTGTCGGATCGGGGAGAAATTAGTAGTGATTTTGGATTCCAATATTGGATTAAGGAAACGTGCTTTAATCGCTTTGGAAAATACATTTTGATCGCTTCCAAACTATGACTATTAGATTAGGTTTGAAGGTTCCCTTAGTACGATACATATTATGGTAAGGTATTATGTTTAGGTGTTGCTTCTGTTCAGCGCTCGCTCGGATGCCTTTATTTTGTTTGTTTTTTGTAGTGTATAGTGTGTAGCATGACCCCCAAAGAAGAGGCGGAGGACGGCGAAGGAAAGGCCTATTCCAGCGACATACCGCGCGCATGGCCTGGGTTTGGAATCGGGCGGCTTTCTCCGATTAGCGGGGCGTGTGTTGTAGTGTGTCCGGCTGGGCGGTATGCACTGTATACCTGCCTGCCCCTTCGCTCCTCCGCCAAGTGTGTTTGTATGTGTTCGGTGTTAATGTGTGTGTGTTCGTGGTGTGATTCCCTCCTCTTAGGCGGAAGCCGCCACCTCGCCGTCAGCAGGGGCTGCAGCCTTTGTGCCGGCAATGGCCACCTCCTCGAAGTTCTCAACCAGATCGGGCACATCATCGTCACCGGCATCGGCGCCAGCAGAACCGGCTGCGCCGCCGGCGGCGCTCTTATTGGCGATCTCGGTGGCCAGCTTCTTCAGCTGGTTGATGTCCTGGGGCCCCAGTTGCGTGAGGATGCCGGGAACCATCTCCGTGATCGTCTTGTTCTCGCCATGGCCGGTGATGGCGAACGTGTTGGTCGGCAGCGAGGCCTGCGCCTTCGGGTTGTTGAAGTGGATGACGGTGCCATCGTTCTTGATGATGTTCACCTCCTCGATGCCGGGAATTGTGTTCACCGACAGCTTCTTCAGCGACGACTGCAACTTCTTGTCGTCGGTGGCGGGCGTGGAGTGGACAATCTTCTTCTTGCGACGGGGGGTGCCCTTGCCGCCAATGCGCACCTGCGCCTGCAACTTCTTCAACTTCTCCGGATTCATCTGTAGAACGCCGCGGGCGAAAGAATGCACTTGTTAATCAACGCAAAAAACCAGTTTTTTCTGCTACTCACTTTTGATTCTACTTTAATTTAGCACTGAGCCTAGCCCGAAAACACGTGCGACCAGTTGTAGTGAGATGTCAAAAAGAAATCGCCATGATAAAAATGGCAAAGCAGTATGTATATGCGAGTAGTACTGGTTAGTGGTACTACTCACGATTTTTGCCTATCGATAGGTCACGAGGGGTGGTGAAAAAGCTCTTAAATGGTTGGTTCTTGCACAAAAATATTTCTTAATTTGGTTAAAAATAATGGAATATAATTTTTTTTGCAATTTCAGCACTTTTTGGGTATTAATTTTGTTTTCACCACTTTCGATAGTTTTCCCCACGGTCACTAAACATAGCCAACGTCTGACAGTGTTGTAAAAAGAGCCTTTGACGGCTAAAACTTTCGAGATAAATTTAATATTGGCTTTGGCCACCTAAAATAAATAACATAAATTAATGCTAGCAACCTCTTCTTCTTTAAAATTTACATTTTTAATTCAGTCGATAGTTTACCATCGCTCACAGCTGATTTCACAGCACCCGAAAGCAGTGTTGTAAAACATTAGACTTATGATTGAATTTCTAAACACTGGTGTTTTCGTGCTCCAAATAAATTGCTTATTATTTGCAGATTAACCCACTGATAAGATATAGTAGCTAACTTTGATCGGGCTTCAATTAGGCACCCCGATTGGCCAGGTGAAGTGACACTCTTCCAGGTACCACGTGTGCTTTTAAAGCTAGAGGAAATTCGCTTTGTTTAAAAACGCAATTTACGGTTGCAACAACTGCAACAAGTGGACCTTACGAGTTTGAACATTTAAAAAGCGGTTAGGGCAGTAACCCTTGGACAAGCGTGAGTATTGCATTCAAATTTATTATCAGTTGTGACTGTAATATTAATAAATAAATCTATTTCAATTCCTTGGGTGCAGTGGAAGTCTGGAGTTTGGACGATCACGACAAAGTCGTCATGGATTTCTGGGGTATTTTCTTCTTTTTCGTGCTCACCTTCCTGGTGATGAGTTGCTGCGGATATTGCTGCACTAGCAGGCGCCAGGGCGCCGTCCTGTCCAGTGAGTACAAAAATATAGATATAGAAAATTATTAAAAGGAATAAAACCCCCGCGATGAGTCATTCCCCTCCCCAGAAGCAAACAAACAAAAACTGGGAGGAGTTTGGCTGGCTGAAAAAAGTAATCATCACTCGCTTGTGTGTGCGTGAGATTATACAAAGGTTGTATATTTTTTTCATTTTTATATTCGTGTTAAATCGCGATAAATAATAAAATACGCGGTAATTTTCTATTATACGGGCCCCTTCCAAAAAATTAAAAAAAAAAAACCATAGATAGGGGGTGCTTCAACATACATTTGGGTATAAAAATTATGTTGGGGACGCTCTTAGTTTAGTCACAATAAATCTTTAAAGTTTGGCCAAATTCCCATACAAAATCCGCAGCAAACACGCACACTGACAAATTATGAATACACAAAATTCAAGCGCGTGTCTGTGTGATCGTCGCGGTACAGTGGTCTACGAAGCTTAAAATTTGTGTCAAATTGTGCTTAGCGTAAATACAATATATGTCGACACTTTGCACACTTTGAATACATTTATGCGTGAAATATAAATAAAACAAACTTAAAACAACTTAAAATACGTAGTAATTAACGACTTTTTTATTTAAAAGAAGAATTAATTAGGACTACTTAAAGTAGCGCCGGAGGCGAAAATTTTTTTTGAAAAAAGAAATCGCGCGCCGCTACTTTAAATTCTCCCTGACCTTATGATCACACCAATAATCTTCTCTTACCTCATCAAACTGTATGTTCTTTACTATAAAATTCTCCTTATAATTTGTATAATCAAATGTACGTCTTAATATTGAAAAGTCGTTTATTCCTACGTATTTTTCGTTGTCAACTTTTCGTTTTATTTATATTTCACACATAAATGTATTCAAAGTGTGCAAAGTGTCGACATACTCGTATATAGTATTTACGCTAAGCACAATTTGACAAACATTTTAAGCTTCACAGACCACTGTACCGACCCGGAATTAGGCAAAACTTTAAAGATTGATTCTGACTAAACTAAGAGCGTCCCCAACATAATTTTTTTACCCAAGTGTATGTTGAAGCACCACCTATCTATGGTATTTTTTTTGTAATTTTTTGGAAGGGGCCCGTATAATAGAAAATTACCAAATACGCAAATCAGAGAGAAGGTCGGAGAGCTTTTGGGCAAGCTTCTTCTTCTCATTTCTTGAAGTCTCTGCTTCTCCTCTGATTCGTAAACAAAATCAATTAGACTCACGCGTTTACTTAATTATTTTTATCAGCACAAAAGTCTAATTATCTAATTAAGTTTATTTACTTTCTATCACATTTGAACTTTTATCTTATCAGTTGGGTGGCTTTCTGCTTATGATTTTGCCATTTGTTATCACAAAAAGGGGGTTTACTTCGTGGAAAGCAGTTGTATATTAATATTAAAAGGGGTTATCTAGGGTTGCCGTTAGTTTCTGTACAGTTTTCCAGTTCTATGAATTAAATATTATATTTATATTGAATATAGTTCGTATACAGCAACCTAATTCTGATAACAAAGGGGCTTATCTATATTTTTTGCAATTTATTTATTACTTTCCATCATAGACTATAATAATTTCTACAGAATTTCTCTTCAAACATTTTTATCCACATAATTTATTATTTTACCTCAGAAATCGAATTTATTATCAATTTATCACCATAAACTGGGCTCTTCTACATGAAAATTGTGTAGTTTGTACCATCATTAATCAAATTTCTGTTCAGAGAATTCCCATTTCACCATAAAAAGGGCTATACTTTGCACTCATCTACTCTTAGTAATTTAAATGCCGCCTAGTGACTCATTTTCGGCGGCACTTCCTCGATAACAGCGTGATTTATTTATTTTTTATAGAGATAAGGCCACTGACAATTGTATCCAGGGCATATGGCATCGGCATATGCTTTCTGCAGTATTCACCTGAACTCTAAACCGATCGCGTCGCTTGGCAAAAAAAAAAACGTTTTTAAAATGGTTTACATCTACTTTGATGTGTGGTTCCCCATTATGATGGTGTTCTTCATAGTGGTGTTGATCCTGGTTCTGCTGCGGGTGCGTCGAGCCCGTCAGCTGCGGATGGCCAGCGCTACTGTGATCACAGATGGTGAGACGAAGTCGTTAAATAACCATCACGGGATGATAATCGGCGGCGGCATTTGCGATTCTGGGAATCACTTCAGACACCTGGGGCTATCGAAATCTAATCACGGCGTCTTTGAGTGCCCCAAATCCAAGTCGCCATTTGCATTGGGCGCCCCTCCTGATTATCGCCTTAATTTACAAATCGTTTATTTGCTCCTGCCATCAATCGAATCAGACTTTGTTAACATTCTTGGCAATCTGTTTTTTTTGGCAACGTTTGACGTCAAGCCCCAGTGAAGTCTTCTTCTTTTGACCACGATATTAAATTATATTTACTGGTGTTCAAATTAGGCGATACGGTGTTGATTAGAAGCCCCAAAAATAGTTTGGCACAAGGTTCGGAGGGAAAATCCCGATTTCCAAGAGGTTTCTTTAACTAGCTAACTGCAAACCAGTTTATTTCGGGTTTGTTTGGAACTGAAAAATTCTAAATTTTCGAAAAACTCTTGATATATTGTGTGTAGGGTGTATTTTCATTTTTAATTTCGCTGAGATTTTAAAAGAAAATTTATAATAATTTTATTTTCAAGTATATTATTTTAAAACAGGGTTGGGCACCGAAAGAGAATCTTGGAGCCTGACAAGAAATTCCCGTAACGTCATAACACAGAATATGGGAAATTTCCCAAAGAAAACGCGGTATGGCATGTGTGTGTTTTGTTTTTGTAATCTTTAGGGCGTCGTGCTTGTACCCTACGATGTCTAGGTTTTGTTTTCGTATAATAATATTGAAAATATATAAAGAAATATTAACATTTTGCCATATAATGATCCGTTGAAAATGTTAAAAACATATCTTTAAGTCAAAGGATATTAAATTTTTTTTTTTTTTAAACAGTCTAAGTATTTTTAAGGTTATTTTATTTGAAAAATGAAACTCTGTTCGAAGTGATCGGATGAAGCTTCTCCACCAAGTTCAAGCACCTTCAGGATGACTGTACTTGAGGCAGTCCATAGAATATTTTGCGCTGTTGAGAAATATGAGACACTTCCCGCCACAGATTGTAAACAATGGGCCTCTGTTGGCTGAGTACTTCAGGCAGAAGGAGTATCATTTCCCTCAGCTCTGCTGGAAAGTCAGTATTGTTTGGAGGAAGACCGGTGTTGACCGGTGTTTTTCCTTCTCGTTCTTTTATTTGTTTAGTCTGCTTCGATAAGGTGTAATTAAATTATTTGATTATTGCTGACGTGCGTGCAGATCGCAGATTTGTGGGAATATTCGTGAAGGGTAATCGCTCGCCACGGCCTGTGGCGGATCCCCCAGAAGTCATAAATTTGGAAATCGGTGGAAATCGAAACCGAATTTCTCTTTTGATTGATGCGGCGACGGACTATTGACGCAGGTTTCAAGCTGTAAATACAATGTCCACTTGAGAACTTTTATGGTTCCCCCCGATGCTATGCTAGGTATCAGGACTATATGGCGTCTTTAAGCCGATTAAATGGGGCAGCGCGTCACCAGCGAAGGGGCGCTAATCTTATCGGCATTTCAACCCACCTTCGGGCTGGGACCCTTACAAAAGCCGGCGAGGAGTCTCCTCCAGTTCGCACTCATCGTCCAACGTCTGCGCAATGAGCACGAGGAACGCTTCGCAACTTTGCATTACCGTGGCGTAGCTCCAAACTTCCAACGAACCATCCCAAAGACTGTCTGCCCATCGAATCTGTTAGTTAGTTAATTGTAATTGTAAAATAGTTTAATATCGAAACGATGCCACATGTGCCGGGCGAGAAGGATCTGGAGGTCTCCACGATCGTCCTGTGCTCCATATTCGTTGTGGTCCTCTGCGTCGTCCTGGTGCTCATAATCCGTTCGGCGATGCGCAAAAGGAAGCAACGGCTGGCGGACAAGGGCGTCATCGAAGCAAGTTAGTATCTCTGGTGCAAGCTGGAGAAGCAGTCCTAGTCCTCAGATTCCTGTTCCTGTTCCTCTACCTGTTCCTGTCTTGTGTTTAAGTGTTTAAGCTACTGTGTATCAAGTTTCTGTGTGTTTTGTCTGTCTAAAAACAAAAATGTTTGTATTACTTTAATAGATTTTATAGTAAAATGTTCTAATATATATGTTTTTATAAAATCTGCATGTTTTAATTTGATTTGTTGTGCGTTTAATAATTTATACAAATATTTTGTTTAAATTAAAAGAGTTGTGTAGGAAACAAATCCGATTTTAGCTAGGATTTCAACCTTTCGTTATTTTTACAAGAGCCCAAAAGCAGACTGCAAAAATCCCAGAATCGTTTTCAATTTTAATTGAACAAATAGTGCCAGAGATTAAGCCAAAACAGATGTCCAGCTTGTGTTTGTTTATTAATTATTTATTAAGACAAGACAAAAGATAGTTACTTTTCAGTTTAGACTATAAACTTATGGTAAAGTCTGCCTTTCCAAAGCTTCTAGAGTTATAATAGACCACATGTGAGTATCTTCGACAGAAATGTGACAGTTTAAACTTGATACCAAGACAATATTTTCTTTCGCTTGAAATCAGCATATGTTTCCAAGTGCTGGCTATACAAACTTGTCAGCTTTTTAGTGGCTAAAGTCTTTCATTAGTTTTTGAGGCCTCAAGTCGAGTAGTTGTGCTAAATTTTGCCTTCTTTAATTAGAATATTCATTATTCAATGGGTGTTCTGGTTTACCTATTTCCCCTATTCTTGATCATTATATTCGTTATTTTAGCTTTGGGTCTCCTCCTCCGCTGTTGCATGGCGTTGAGGTACGTCATAAAGCGTCTGGGTTTTGCAAGTGAGTAAAAATGAGTAATTCAGCTTAGAAATTCCATCTCATTCAAAGCAGCAAGCTTGGGGTTTTCCCCCAAACGAGTCTACAGACAGAGAGCTGAGCTGAGCTGTCGATTCTCTCGTTTACAAAATTTGCCGATCAGTTACGTTTCTGAGCTCGTGGCGTTGATAAGTGTTTTAGTGGCCAGATTTTCACAATGCCTTACCATCACTTCGACGAAAGGGATCCCGATCCCGCTGCCTATAATGTGCCATTTAGGACTTATCGGGCTATTATAATTTCATTTGCCATTATTTGGATAGTTTTGGCGTGCTTTTGGAAGTGTTGTTGCAAGCGCCGAAAGGAAGAGGGTGAGAATTGAATGAGATGTATTTTTATATGAGTTAAATAGGCCAAAAACAGTGCGGGTTTCAATTAAATCTGTGAGTTTGTCATAAAATCCAGCACAGAGTTCACTTCCTTTGCTTAATTAGCTTGGTTTTTCGCTGATTCTTCTACAAAAGCTTCTCCCGACTATTTCTCTGAAACTTCAAGCTTTTGCTGCCTGCGAATATCGTTTGTTTATAACATAATTTTGATACTTGAGACCAATAAACATTTTCCTCGGCTTTAAGGGCACAGCTCAGCTTTGCAGCTAAGGAGCTTTTTAGGGAGTTTTGCCTTCATTCAGTTTTCTGGCCTCCAGACGAGCAGTCTTCTTTTTGAAATGGATTTAAACGATTTCTTTAGTTACTTAACATACGCTTTTTGTGTAATTTTAATGGCTTATGATGTGTTCCTGATTCTTGTCCTTTGTTTATCGCGCTTTCGGAAGCTGTGTTGCCAAAGCGCAGAGCAGGAAGGTATGTCTCTTATCTTATCTCTCAGATAATTTTGCCTTGGTTTGGCATCTTGGAAATAATCTTTGGCTGCCTCTCAGTTTGCTCTCGCAGTTTGTTGGCAACGCTTGTGGTTTAATAATGGATATGTTAATAGACCTTTTCTTTATAGTGGCATTTTTGACTATTTCATTAATGCTTCTGTACGGCTGTTTGAAGTGTTTTCAGTGGTCAGCTCCAAAAGCAATAAACAATAAAAAGAACGAGAACTGTAAGTTTTAATTCTTTGTGCAATCTTTATGACTTCTACTGCGATTGTAAAGTCTCCAGAAAGATGAGTAACAGTGCCAATATTTCCCATTAGTGGCATTTATCTGGATATTGTTATAAGAAGCTGCTCGGTTTCTTCTGTTCAGTTGGGTTCCGCAGTTGGTGTTATTCAGACGGGGCTTTAGAGCATGGATAACTTCTATATTATTGTTCCTTGGTCCACAAGGGATCTACTTTTAAACAAGTACTTAATGGGCTTAGTGCTAGTTTTTGTCGTGGTTTTTGTGCTGATTATTATTTGTGATTTGTGGGCCTGCTTAAGTCTCGGCAAAGGCAAGCCGAAAAAGGGTGAAAATGGAAGCTGTGAGTATTTAATCGCAATTCTGAATCCCATGACCAAGAAATAAGTATTACGAAAATTGTGTAAAGAAGAATAATCTTATCGGTATTTGTTTTGTTTTATTTGCTACTGAATTTCTGTATAAGATGCACTCGTGCTGCATTTCTTTTTACGTCGTAAAATAGTTTTAGATGAAGATAGTTTTACGATGACTTTAACTGGCGAAAATTTCATCTTTATTGGAGTTTTCGTGGGTGTCTTATTTTTATTATTATTTTATAGATCAGCAGCTCCTCTTCAAATAATTATGAGAAACCACAGCTGCTGAAGATTCTTATCTCCATCTTGGTAATCTCAACTAAATTGGATTAAGTAGTAAACGCGTGCAAGTTTCACGTATGCCTATAATGAGTCATACCATCTTCTGGGGTTATCTCAGAACTTGATCCCCCTCTACTTTTCTTGGGAATTTGCCCCATGTAAATAATAAATATAAAGCTTAGGCCACTTGATAGCCACAATTGCATCTAATATTTCTTGCGAACCTGTTTGCTTTTTGTTTATTATTTGATGCCGTCATTGGAAACTGCTCGGGTAGATTTATAAACTCGGTCTTGTAAAATGAGTGTTATTATGACTATGGGCATTACCCATAATATATTTCTTTGGCTTCCTATCTGCAAATGTTTATTTATGGATGAAATATTCAAGTCACTGTCTAAAATAAACGCACAATACGATTTCGACGTGATTTTGGCTATCAGGTAAACGTGCAGGCATGGCAGTTGTGTTTAGTTAACATAATCTGTCTGGAATTCTAATCACAAGGGGGTCTTGTTAGGTTACAGGATAAGGTACATATATCAAGTCCCTAAGTTGCCTGGGGTTGATTCATTTCCTTTTCAGTTAAAATAAATCTGTTTAAATATTTGGTTTGACTGGAAATGCATACAAAGGGAAATTTTTAAAGATAAGACTTCAGAATAAACTAATTACCTTTCCTAGAGTTGATTCATCTGCTTATCAGTTAACAAACTATTATAAAAACATTTTATGGAACCTTAATTTGCTATCCTATATCTAACTAATATTTTTTTAAAGACTCCAAATGGTTGATCTAACCCCCCGTGGTGAAATACTTTTCAAATAAATCCCCCAAGTGACGTCCTATCTTGGTATTATTAGATTTAGAACCTGGCTATATGGAGTGGGTAATGACTGGTGCCTTTTTGATTATTATATTTGTGCAATATATACTGATAAAACTGACAGTGATTACATTTGCTAATGTGCCATGTTGGTGCCAATCAATTAGTGGATATTCCACATGAACTAATGGCCCATAGAAAGGATAAATGAGTTGACGTAAATCCTGAATGGCCGGGTCATCCGGCAAATAAATTACGGAGAAACCCATTTAGTTGAGTCGTCGCAGGTTCTCCAGAATGAATGCCACCATTTTGGATGTTTTTAAGCATATTTCGGAGCGCCTGCACTTCAACTGGACGTTTCTGCTCCTGGAGGCGGGAATCCTATCGATCCTGGTGGCCCTTGTAGTGCTGTACGCCTTTATCCTGGTTCGAAACTCTGAGGATTTTAATTTCCAGTAAAAGAGTACATGATGAACAACGAAACTCAGATGATCTCGGGATACCTTCCGGAGTCGCAGCACCGTGCTCCTTTCCTCTACTTGATCATTCGCATTGCCATTAAGTTTATTGTGCTGGCATTTATCGGTTCTACGGGTCTGGTTGCACTATATGTGAGGCGTCGGCGGGCTCTCAGCGATCCAAGTAAGTTACGGAGTGTGTACTGAGTGCTGTTGTGGGCTTTGTTATCACTGATAAGTGCTATCTTTATGAGAGTGCGATTGCCCTTTTCTTTTGGCCATTACCTGGCACATTTCTCGATTGCCAATCTCCAGGCTGTAGTTCTACGCTTCTGTTTAGTCTTTGTGCGCCGCTTACTCGGTTAGTATCGGGAAATCATGGATGATTCTGGCATCTATTGGATTCTCTTCTTCACCTTGTCGGTGTTCTTCATGACCTCAGCAGCGGCCTTTCTCACGCGGGGTCGCACCCAAAGAGCGGCTTTGACCAAGGGTGCAGGTGTGTGCCTTATCGGGGAGATAATCCTTTTTTATATACTTAATTATTTATAGAACGACCAATATTGCTAAAGTTTTGTGAAAGTCGTTATCTCAGTGAACTAACAACCTCATTTCTATGGATGATATCGTGATAGTGCTCCTATTTGTTTAATGTTTTTGATGATCAAAGCAGTTAGCAAAGTCTAATGATCTATACAATTTTAACTATTAACCTATATATAAAGTTATCTCCCTTTTCGTGAGCGACAAAGCTTTTGGATTTATAAAATAGCTAAAAAGCTTTTCCCAGTCACATTCCCGATCTCAGTGGAAAAGCACGCGATCTATACGATCCAAAAACCTTTGGCCATGGAGGATTATGTGGTTACCATTATAGTTTTCTCAGTCTTCCTGACAATTGCCTCTTTGCTGATCACCTTGCAGTACTGTCTGGTTAAGAAATTCAGGAAAAGAGCCACAGTTACATATGAAAGTAAGATAACAGGGTTCAAGTGCAATTTTGATAAACTAATCGGTTTGAGAGTGTTCAAAAAAGAGTGATTGGGCGTATAAAACCCAAAGAAATAGTCGTGAAAGATTATGTGTTTACCATTATAGGACCCTCAGTTATCTTTTGTTTAGTGAATGAGACAGTGAACTCCCTTTTTATGTTACAAAAACAACCAAAATTATAGAGAAAACCGATTTAGAGGGTATTAAACAAACCATTTGCTTGTTGATCGCTGAACTCAATCTTTGAGTAATATAAGGACATAAAACCTATTGAAACCCCTTAGAAATAATCTGTTGAAATCCTGTTTCCCATGAAATATCACTTGCTTAACTGAAGAAATCTAAAATAAATATATTGGCAATTAATAACTTTGTGATTTGGACTATAGCTTTCTTTGTTATCTTTTTTATTACCTTTACTGTGTCATTATTAGTTATTTACCTTGTAAAGTGGCTCTCTGGCTCTCTGATAATCGCCTAAAAAATACGTTTAAATGAAATATATCCACGAATAACCAAACCAGAAGAACACATGGCTTTGTTGCTGGCCGGGTGAACTCCCTTTTCGGCTGTGATAAGGGCCCATTACCCATTGACAGTCCATGGGCATAATCAGTTGGAATCGTGTTCCCCGTCGAATAGCACCTGTACGAGTTCAGGAAAAACCTGATAATATTCGCCATGCAGGATTACGTTGTGCCCATCATAGCGGTCTCCGTTTTCATTGTGATTGGCTGCCTGATGTTCACATTTCTCTGTTGCCTGGCAAGGAAGTTTCAAAACATGGCCAGGGCTCGAAGTAAGGCAGTTTCTCCTTAGCGACTTTTAAGTGCAGTTTACAATAGTTAAATGTTATAAACAATGCGAGAGTGGGAAAACATATGTGGAACCTGGGCTATATCACCAGTGAACGCAATCGCTTATCGTCGGTTTTGGCCATATAATCGGTCGCCATAGATTAGACATGGTTCGACGAGAGCGGCCATCAGGGGGAGAGCTTTCAGTCTGCTTTGGGATCGTCTGGAAGACGATTGTGTTTCTTTCAAAGTTCAAGATCAATCCCCGTGTATAGTCATCGAAAATGTGGGCATTTTTCATAGGACTAATCATTGCCTTTACCATTTTCATTGTGACATCGATTGTGGTTTGCATAAGGCGCAAGCAGAAGGCTGCCCGAAATGTTGGCTACACAATCAGCGAAGGTGGCGGTAAAAGCAAAGATTATATTGTTTTACACTCGGGAAAAAAATGGGATTACAAGTACAGGAAGATTAGGTGGTATTGATAAAGCTATAGAGCTTATCTGCGACACAGCAGCTACAAAGTAGATAGAAGTATTAAATAGATATCGATTTATAACAAAGCCATATGTTGGAATTTTGTAGTTACTGGTTAAAAATATAGAAATATAAAGTATTTAAGAGCAAATATATAACAAATCAGCTGAAAAATATTTTAAAATTGTAGGAAAACCATTTTTTATTCGTACTTAATGATTGTTTAGAAGTTTAAACTATGTTTTTATGACTGCAGTTCTTCGAATAAGATCATAAATCAATTCTCTTCTCTTTTCTCATAAATTCTAAGCATGAAAGCCTATTTTTTTCAAGTGCCAAATAAGGGGGAACTTTTTCTTTCTGTTTTTGGATTTAATCAGAACTTGTGGCGACTTATCGAACCTCTGCGACTCAAGTGGTTTCTGATGGCCTGATGACTCACTATTATTATTGGCTCAGCAGTTCTTCCGTTTCTTATTTTCGATTTCTACTTTCTTTCATTGCAGCGCCCGTGGTGGTAACCTCTGCCACCCACACGGCTGCTGGCGGATATCCGGTCACACAGCTGCCGCCGCCGGGATATCCAGCGGGCAATACCTACGTCACTTCCGCTTCGTATCCCGCTCAGACCACCGGGTAAGTTGAGAATTAAAGGTGAAAGTGGAGCTGCTTCTATATCATCCTCTCTCTATCTCAGTAATGTGACCGTCCAGATGCCCATGCCGATGCCCCATCAGCACCAGCAGATGCCCATGCCCATGCCAGGGTAAGTTTGGCTTTAAACCCAACTATGAATGCAAGTATTAATTAATTAATTTCCGCCCACAGCATGCAGACACATGGCGTGGCCTATCCCCCGTATCCTGGCGCTGGGCCGGCCAACATGAACCCTCCACCGTACGACATGGCCATGGCCAATCCGGGCCCCAGCGTCATGCCCGCGGGCTACGAGAAGCAGGCCCCCTATAATCCCAACTTTGGGCAGTGATTTGTCGCCACTGCGAACTGACAGTCAAATCGATCCTCTTTCTTCATAGCTTTTATACTCTGCTTGTTGGATAAATAAGTTCTTTACCTTAGCCTCGTGTATCTGTTGTCGTTTTTTTTATGCATACTAAAAAATGAACTCCAAATTAGTCAACGATTCATTTCCCAACTGCCTCGTGGGGAATACCAAAGTGAGAGCGATCGCACAACGAGCCATTTTTAATATTCCTTGTGATGTACATATTACTTAAGCGCAACCTAGTATTAATTTATACATCTACCTTAAGGAACACCCCCAAAACAAAACAAAAAACAAAATATAAAATTCCAAATGAAGTCTTAAATGTAATAAAGTAAGGAAGTGCACATCAAATACAAACTGAAACTTATTTGTAGCGATGTGCACTTCCGCATAAAAACCAAAAAAACTATAAATGCAAATTGTTTTATTTAAAAAATTAAAGTGTAGAGTTTGAAATGTATTTATAAATATTGCCAGCAGGGTTTATAGTGGCTGTTCAGGCCAGAGAGCACCCTGGGCTGTGAAACTATTTTAATTTTCGACTTTTTCAACTTGGGAAATTTGGTCACCTCACTTACCACCGCCCTCTTTCGAAACTTTGGTCTTTCGAGCCGGATGTAGAAGAGGTTTCACTCAATGGTTTAATGAATTATTTCTGAATATTTGTGCTTATGTTTATTATTTCCCTTTTAGGGGTATCTTTTCTTGCCGTGAGCTGTAAAATATTTTTAAAAACTCCTATATTACTCACTATTTTCAATTTCATTAACAATAAAATATCATTTAAGTTGGTGGAGTTTACCTATGCTTACGGTCACATTATGGCTTCTAAAATATAGGATAGTTCTTAAAGAATTAATATTTTCTTCAACCTATTATACATAGCAATTTGTTTCTAAGCATTTCAAATGGATTCTCCACCGTTCTCAATTATTTCTCAAGTAATTCTCCAATCCCAACACCCATTCACCACTAAAATGTGGTGCCATATAACAGCTTTCTTACTCCTCTCAGTTTTCCACGAAGCAACCGCCACGGATTACTGCCAAAAGGATCTGTGTCAGCCGGGAATTACTCACATTGCCTGTCACAATTATGGAGTGAGTTTGTTATACCTTGAACATATAAAATACAAAAATTTGTGATAGGAATTCGACGAGAGCTGCGGCAGTGAAGTGGTCATGCTCAAGTTTCCCATGCCTCTGCGTACCCAGCTGCTGAACGGCTTGAATGAGTTCCGGAATAAGGTGGCCCTGGGCAAGTATCCGGCCTTCAAGCCGGCTGCCCGGATGGCCACGCTTCGATGGAACGATGAGCTGGCCGGATTGGCCATGTTCGCTTTGAGGCGCTGCGAGAACATGGACGAATACTGCACCAATACGGACGAGTTCAAGTACGTGTCCTATATCTATGGCAGCACCAGGTGGCTGCACCAGGAGAAGCCGTCGCGCTCCGTTGTGGACTTTGTGCTGCAGTTCTGGATGGATGACATCAAGTCATGCACGATGGGTCACATCAATGCGGAGAAGGCGCCCAAGGATAGGTGAATAGAGCGGCCAGTTAGAGTGTCTCGATCTGATGTTTTGTTTTTGTATCCAGTAACTGCAAGGGATACTTCACCCAGATGGTCCAGGATCTCGCCGCCCATGTGGGCTGTGCTTTGATGAGGCAACGGAGCCAGGCCAGCGGCCTGTATCAGTACGGGCTCCTGTGCCATTTCTCGCGCGGGAAGATCGTCAACGAGCTGGTGTACCGGGAGAGTGAGCAACCGGGTAACCGGTGCCATGCCGGGACCCACTCCACCTACCAGGGCCTCTGTGCGCCCGACGAGCATGTCAATCCCAATGCCCTACAATTAGGCTCCCTCGACTAACCGGATTGGTTTCAGCTTCACGGCGAATAAACGTAGCAATTGAGTTGGATTTGCGCCTTAGTTTTAGTTGAGAGTTATCGAGATGATGTCTAATCTGAACATACTTTTGGTGGTGGGCTCCTGCCTGCTATCCGTGGCCTCCTGCTTCTTAGAGGAGGTAGGGCCCCAGAGGTCTGAAGTGGATTTAGTTCGAGCAAAGCCAACCCTGTGCCAGCCCGATCTCTGTCCGGACAACGAGGTCCATGTGGGCTGCTTCAACGGAAAGGTAGGCTCCAGTTCCTGGCCACACTCTTCAGGCTAAACTGCAGCAATTCGCTTGCAGAAATTTGGCAGGAAGTGCAAGAAGGGCACCATGGCCTTCCACGTCAATGGCGGCCTCAAGCTGGGCATTCTCCATCAGATCAATATGCTGCGCAACTACGTGGCCAGCGGGGCGGGCCGCTTGAAGGTGGCCGCCCGCATGCCCATGATGAACTGGGACTACGACCTGCAGCGGCTGGCCGATCTGCAGGCGCGTCAGTGCGACGACAGCTCCAAGTTCTGTGCCAACATCGAGAAGTACCACTATGTGGCCACCATTGAGATGCATGGCCAGATCACAAAGTACACCAACGTGGAGTATACGATTCTCAATAGGTACCTGCCCGTGTTGTTCACCGATGTCCTGGGCTGTCGCATGGACAAGGAGGGCCGGGTGCTGCCCAAGACGAAGAAGTGAGAGTTCATCAACAGTTATTATTCCTTAAGATCTACCTTTAAGATCCTACCTTCCAGCTCCAGCTCCTGCGTGGGCCACTATATACCCCTGATCGAGGATCGTGGCAGTCAGATGGGATGCTCCATTCGCTTGAAGGGCAAGGACAAGGAACTGGAGAGGCCCAAAAAGAAGTCTACTGAACCGGCCTTCTCCGTGAACATGACCCTGATCTGTCACTTCTCGCGGGCCAACGTCAACAGCCTGCAGCACTACGAGAAGAGCAAGTTCGCCGCCGAGAAGTGCATCACCGGATCCAGCCAGCTGTACCTGCACCTCTGCCACCAGTTGGAGACCGTGGATGCCAATAGCCTCGTGGGCGAGACTAAGGTTGCATTCCTTAAAGAAGTGGGCAAGTCAGGGGAACAGCTCGATGACCGCCTTTGAATAAAGTGCTACCAGTAATAGGCCTGACCAATTGATTAATGGGTTCACTTGGGAGGGCGGAGCGCGGCCTGGTCAGGGGAGCGATAGCCACGCTTCGACGGGAATCGATTGGGCGACGAACTCTATAAGAGGCAGCCTCGGGTGGCCGGAGCTGGCTAAACTGGCTGTTTCCTCGAGATGTTGGACAAAAAGTGGCCGCCGCTTTTGCTGCTGCTGCTCCTGGGGGGGCGAGAGCTGCAGGCCTTTGACTACTGCAATCCGACCTTGTGTCCCGGTCCCGAGAAGCACATAGCCTGCAATAATTTTGGGGTAAGATGGGGCCTAGGTCCTCCCGCTACCGCTTCTCGTTCCTGACCCTCGTCCTCGTCCCCATTTGCAGACGCTGGCGGACAGCTGCAGTCCGGATGCGCATGTGGTGCGGATAACCACGGCCCGCCGCACCATGATCCTCAACGAGCTAAACGAGTACCGCGACCGGATTGCGCGGGGCGATCTCCTGGGCTTCAGCCCGGCCACCCGCATGGCCACGCTGCAGTGGGACCCGGAGCTGGCCAGCTTCGCCGAGCTGAACGTGAAGCGCTGCGCCCTGGTCAACGATCATTGCCGGAACAGCGAGCAGTTCCGCAACGTGGCCCAGGTGGTAGCCGAGGGCGGATGGCAGGGCTCTGCCGCCCAGGATCCGACCGATAACCTGGACAACCCCCATCCCCATCCAGAGGGGAGTGGGCCGGTGGAATACCATTCCGAGGACGAGGTGATCAAGGCGACGCTGGAGCAGATGTTTGCCGAGTACAAGGAGTGCAGCATGCGGGACATCCTCGCCTTCAGCCCGCCTAGCAACAGGTAGGTTAGTGCTCCGCGGAGCCGGCACCGCTCACCCGATTCCGAATCCTCCTCCTCTCACCAGAATCCTCCACTTGCGGATCAGCAAGTGCATTGCCTACTTCACACAGCTCGTGCGGGACAGCACCACCCACGTGGGCTGCGGCATTCTCCGCCAGACGCGCAACTCCACCAACGAGGCCGGCCAGTGGGTGCCCAGTGTCCACCAGTACATGACCTGTAACTTTGTCCGGTCGGACGACGTCAATGCCCCGGTCTACCAGAGCGGCGACCGCCCAGCCACCGACTGCCGCAGCGGACGCAATCCCGTCTTCATCAACCTGTGCTCCATCAACGAGATCTATGCCAGCTCCTCCAGCCTGCAGGGCTTCTTCTGAGGGAGGTGGAAGTGGGACGGCTAGCGGGATGGGCGGGATAGCAGGCTAAACCTGCAGTTCTACAGAAACAAACATTACTTACTATATATAATAAAAGTGAAGGATACCAATGGAGGCGTGTTCTTTTAATGAATTTTTTTTTATTTAAAAAATGAACTTTTGACCTAATGTTCGTACTAAAATAGTTTGGTTGACATAGGAGAGAAATCAAGAAAGCTTTCAATACATAATCAGGTTTATTTTATTAATAAATTCAAATTAAATAGTTACATCAAGGACCCATTTAGTCATTAATTATTGTATGCCGAACGGCCATACATTTGAATTGCAATATGCAGCTATTTTTCTGCTGGCGACGAAATTCGCGCTCTCCCCACTCGCACAATGTTGAAAGAGCAAAAATCTAAAAACATAACGTGCTTTTATGGGAGTACAACATTTCAAAAATGCCTAGAGCCAGCAAAAAAAAATCGAGTGCAAATAAAAAAGTTATAAAAAGCGATAGATGTTATAAATTATAAGAATTATTTTTATAAATTTCCGCTTCGACCCTAGCATATTTTTATACCCTTGCAGAGGGTATTATAATTTTGACCAGATGTTTGCAACGCAGTGAAGGAGGCATCTCCGACCCCATAAAGTATATATATTCTTGATCAGCATCACCAGCCGAGTCGATCTAGCCATGTCCGTCTGTCTATCCGTCTGTCTGTCCGTCTGTCTGTCCGTCTGTCTGTCTGTCCGTCTGTCGGTTTCTACGCGAACTAGTCTCTCAGTTTTTGAGCTATCGAGCTGAAATTTTCAGCATAGTCTTATTTCTTTAGCACGCAGTATATATGTCGGAACGACCGAAATCGGACTACTATATCCTATAGCTGCCATAGGAATGTTGGCGAAATTAATGTAAAAAAAAAATTTTACTTCTCTGTTTTTCAACGAATTTCTATAAATTTTGAGATATATCAGTTTTTTAAGGTTCTAGAATTTCGGTTTTAATTTCATTAAGATTGGTCCACTATATCATATAGCTGCCATAGAAGCGATCGGTCCATTTATATGAAAATGTAAAATTCTACATGTAAAATGTAAAATTTACAAAATTCGTTTTTTCAACATTACTAAAATGGTTCGATTTTCAATGATCCAATTGCAGACTGCAAGGGTATACCAACTTCGGTTTACCGAAGTTAGCTTTCTTTCTCGTTTCTCGTTTTTTGTCTCACTTATTTATAATCAAACAAAAACACCATTTAACGAGGTGAAAAAAATTCATCGGTGAAAAAAATTCATCGGTGAAAATAATTCATCGGTGAAAATAATTCATCGGTGAAAATAATTCATCGGTGAAAATAATTCATCTGTGAAAATAATTCATCGGTAAAAAAAATTCATCGGTGAAAAAATTCATCGGTGAAAATAATTCATCGGTGAAAAAATTCATCGGTGAAAATAATTCATCGGTGAAAAAAATTCTTCGGTGAAAAAATTCATCGATGAAAAAATTCATCGGTGAAAAAAATTCATCGGTGAAAAAAATTCATCGGTGAAAATAATTCATCGGTGAAAAAAATTCATCGGTGAAAAAAATTCATCGGTGAAAAAAATTCATCGGTGAAAAATATTCATCGGTGAAAATAATTCATCGGTGAAAAAATTCATCGGTGAAAAAAATTCATCGGTGAAAAAAATTCATCGGTGAAAAAAATTCATTGATGAAAAAAATTCATCGATGAAAAAAATTCATCGGTGAAAAAAATTCATCGATGAAAAAATTTCATCGGTGAAAAAATTCGTCGGTGAAAAAAAATCATTGATGAAAAAATTCATCGGTGAAAAAAATTCATCTGTGAAAAAAATTCATCGGTCAAAAAAAATCATCTGTGAAAAAAATTCATCGATGAAAAAAATTCATCGGTGAAAAAATTAATCGATGAAAAAAAGTCATCGGTGAAAAAAATTCATCGGTGAAAAAATTCATCGGTGAAAAAATTCATCGGTGAAAAAAAATCATCGGTAAAAAAAAATAATCTGTGAAAAAAATTCATCGATGAAAAAATTTCATCGGTGAAAAAATTCATCGATGAAAAAATTTCATCGGTGAAAAAATTCATCGGTGAAAAAAAATCATCGGTGGAAAAAATTCATCGGTGAAAAAAATTCACCTGTGAAAAAAATTCATCGGTGAAAAAAAATCATCTGTGAAAAAAATTCATCGATGAAAAAAATTCATCGGTGAAAAAATTCATCGATGAAAAAAAATCATCGGTGAAAAAAATTCATCGGTGAAAAAAGTCATCGGTGAAAAAAAATCATTGGTGAAAAAAATTCATCGGTGAAACAAATTCATCGGTAATGTAAATATATATTTTACATGTGACTTTCACTTCTTTTCCACCACACCTGCCCCAAGCGGGGCACAAGACGCCCTATCTCTAACAATTAGTGCACGCCCGACTCGCCGGCCAACGCCATTCTTTGAGGATTCCTCGATAGGATTCCTCGATGGGATTCCTCCATGAGGAATTCCTCGATGAGGAGGAAATTAGTCACTATTATAGGTAAGCAGTTGCCAGAACCAGATGGGTATTATAGTATAGTATAGAAAGCAGTTTGAGAGATTGAGTGAAAGCGGAGAAATTGAGAGATGAGGAATTCCTCGATGAGCATCCTCAAGGAATCATTGAAGGAATCATCGGAGGAATCATCGGAGGAATCATCGGAGGAATCATCGGAGGAATTTTCGGAGGAATCTTCGGAGGAATCATCGGAAGAATCGTCGGAGGAATCAACGGAGGAATCATCGGAGGAATTCCCTTAGGAAATTAGTCACTATTATAGGTCAGCAGTTGCCAAAACCAGTTGGGAATTATAGTATAGTATAGAAAGCAGTATGAGAGATTGAGTGAAAGCGGAGAAATTGAGAGAAAGAATGTTTGGCGGGAGAGAGGGCTGCCGACTGGCAGCTGCAGGGGAAAAGTCCTCGATGAGAAATCATCGAGGAATCGAGGAATCATCGAGGAATCATCGAGGAATCATGAATCATCGAGGAATCCTCAAGGTGAAAACTTTTCACTGGTGAAAATAATTCACTGGTGAAAATTTTTCTGTGGTGAAAATAATTCACTGGTGAAAAATTTTCTCTGGTGAAAATGTTTAATTTCTTAAAATCAGTTTGGAGGATCTTGTGGAGATTTAAACCGTAGCTCAATCGTAATTTTTTTTTTTATTGGTGTAACACATATTGGCACGCGTTCGTTAAGAGCCGCAATAATTTTTTTAAGGTATCCCCAATTGTCTAGTACCGCCAATAGTTTGAAATTCTATTAACGTTGTTTCGACCATGATACAACTACCGAAGGTAGTCCAGTCGGCTGCCGAAGTCGTTCGGTTTTGAGTTGCAAAATTTCAGTGCGTGCTTGCTTGTCGAACAGAAAGGTTGTCTGCGGACGAATTTTTTTTCAAATCGTTAACCCTTGTCCACAAAGAAAAAAATGCCGTACTGCAGTTTCTGTCGCAAGCACGTGCTAGGAGTGCGGTTTAGAATTGTCCCAAAATGCCCTACTAAAAGAGCTATATGGGAGCAGTCGCTGGGCTGCAGTATTGTTGACAGCGCAAGAATTTGCGATACTCATTTTGGTGACCAAATTTAAATTTTGGTCATTTAAAGACCAAATGAAACAATTAGAAATAATATTTTTACACATTGTCAAAGACAAATTTTCAATTTTCAATCTGTAGTTGTATCATGGATGGTACTATCGAGGTATCGAATGGTTACCTTTCTGGGCCACTATCGATTGTTTTTTGCCACTATCGATGGGCTTCGCTTAAAACGAATAATGCTGATATCCTACTATTTTTGCTTATTTTTTAGTCAAATCATATGACTTGAAGTTTCTTGTTTTGTTAGAGAGTTTATCTCCCACTTAGTTTCCTGCAGAGTTCAGCTAAATAATTATTCCGTAGTTCGGTTTGAATTCATGTAATAGTCAACCAAAGTAGTCAAAAGTAGCAAGAAGGGATCATATGAGCTATGATTTCATTGTTCTTCAGTATTTACATTCATTTCTCATTCACTTAGTTTTTTAATTCGTTTAAGTTTCTATGATGAGTATGAGTAGAATAAGTAGTTATTTAATAGGTATGCGTAGTGAGATATGACCTTCAATTCTAATAAATGTTTTACTGTATAGGAATAGGTAGTATAATTTCAATGAGGTTGTTCTTTAATGAAGTTTTAATAACGTTTTAAATTGGTTTTCCTTGACTTAAATTTTCATAATAGTTCACTAGTATTTCTTTTTTGTTTCTCACTGCATTCTCGGTTCAATTTAGTTTAATTTGCTTCTAATTTGTCTTTGAAACTAAATTACTTTTCATTTAAACTATAATAGTTTGCTTTGATTTAAGCCTAGTACGCAGACAGAAAAACAGTTCGCAACCCGAAAAAGATTTAATCTTTTTCCAGTGTGACCGCTTCTTAAAACGCTCTTCGGCATTTTTGGGAGGTAAATGATGCGGTCATACCAATCTTAAATCAGCTGTTTTATTTTTACAATTATTTATTTTATATGTGAAGGACAATTCGCATAGGCTTGTAGTTTCGTTTTGGAATAGCTAATTTGCGCACAATGACTACCAACGCCGTCGCCCAGATTCTCTCGATCATGCACAACCGCCTCTTTTTCTCCCTATTACTTGTCCAACATTCTTTCCTGGATCGACGACCAGAACAAGACCCGCTTTACCGGCTGCTGCTGGTGATTCTGTTCTTACCAAATGGAACTAACCACCATCTGGGTGGTGGCGGTGGTTGCCGCAGCTACTCCTGCTGCCACCAAATTGTTTGACTGGTGAAATGATTCAAAGTTACTTCGTTTTTGATGAATGCGAGACTGGGTTAAAGTTGGTACTGCTCCTGCGCCCGGTTCTGTCCATTGCTGTACATGTCCTTTTCCAGCTTGGCAATGAAGATTTTGTCCACCTAGACACTGCTCTTAGCAGCTGCGGCCTCTGTATGTACCTTTCGAGCTCGGCAATGAAGGATTTGTCCAGCCAGACACTGCTCTAAGCAGCAGCGGGCGATGGCCGTCGCCTCTGACCCCTTCATCTCAGTCATCAAGTCATAACCAAATATGACATCGAGGGACCCAATTCCTTCCAGGCCTTTATTTATACAAATGTTTAATATTGAATTAATATTATCATTGAATTGACCTCTACCAATTTAATTATTATATCTTTATCTGCTCTTCTAAACGCCTGGACTGGGCTTTTAAATACATTATAGTGTTTGGCGGGATCTATATTTTTGAATTGTATGAAGAAACAGTAAGAGAGAGTGATTTGCCAACAGTTGAGAACAGGTCGTTTTATTAAATTTTTTATTCTCTTTCTCCCCCCGTTCTGGAAATACCTAAAGGCTCCCTTCGCGCCACCTGGTATTTTTCTGGTATGTTTCTGGTATTTCGTTCGTTCGTCTGCGTACCGGCCTTTAAAACAGCGCTGACGGACACCGTTTCTCGACTATTGACCTCTCGCTCTCTCTCACTGCTTAGAAACGCTGTTCGCGTGTCTGAGTACGGAGCTTTAACTTTATAACAACATTTCTTTTAATTTAAAACATCACAATTCGCGTTCGGCAGCAGGTCAAAATTGATTTATTTAATTGTTAATAAACTTTTATTTTTAGGTATCTAGTATGTGTTTTCTTTATATCACTCAAGTTTAGAATGCAAGGTATACATTAACCAATAATTGTTTTGTTGCAACTCACATGGTATTAACCCAACGCAGAAAGATCGATCTCCCGAGCGGTGGCTGTAAAAGAAGAGCGACTCGGGTTCGCCGAAGGTTAATCAAATACGCTGCATTCCTATATTGGCTGCTATGAGACTAATTTCGTATTAATTCCTACATAAAACCGATAGCTTTACATGATATTTTCTTATACATTTAATTTTCTTTTATATTCTTGAATTATTTACCCTAAACATATCTCCATACACTAAAGTACTGCCTATCGCTTATGGTATAATTTAAATTAACATATTTTTATTCATTCTAATTCAAAACTTTTCTCCAATGTACTGGTACATCTGTGTAGGTGTGTGGCGCACTTTGGCCGAAGCTGCACATGTATTCGGGTTAGGGCTGATTAGATGCCAATATTTATACAATTTGAATGGTTTTCTTTTACAACAAAACTGTCGGCTGGTTTGATCGCTGCAATGGATCACTGAAGTAGGTGGAAAAGGCTGGACATCAAATGAAAATTCCCAAGCTGATTCTCCCTAACCCCTATGAAAAATTTTCACGTGCACTAGGACTTGGGCCAAGTTAGTCGGCTATAGCCCTCCGAGGTATAGCTGTGGGTCTACATTCCTCTTGTACGCTTAGACTGCGCTTCCTGGGCTAGCGGGGTTGACAAAAGTTTTATCAAAAACTTGGAAAAATAATGGCTCTGGGTCGGTTGACTAAAAGGGTGCTCCGTGGGCGCGGCTTTATTCGCGGAGTTTTGCAATCACCGCTCTCAGATTTTGCAGAATTTGTTTACATCAGGGGGACTGTGGCAGCAGCGGTCAGTTCCGTTGTTCCGCTTGAAAGGGGTGCTCCCGGGGACACCATGCACATCCGCATGTCTCTCGCCGCCTCGGCGTGAGGGTGCTATGTCCATCAAGTTAGCAGGGCAACTTTGGAAAATAAAACTTTTGATTATACCATAATTGGTAATTTTCTATTAACGGAGCCCCTTCCAAAAAATTTAAAAAAAAACCATAGATAGGGGGTGCTTCAAAGTACATTTGGGTATAAAAATTATGTTGGGGACTCCCTTAGTTTAGTCACAATAAATCTTTAAAGTTTAGCCTAACTCCCATACAAAATCCGTGGCAAACACGCACACTGATAAATTATGAATACACAAAATTCAAGCGCCTGTCTGTGTGATCGTCGCGGTACAGTGGTCTGTGAAGCATAAATTTTTTGTCAAATTGTGCTTACGGTAAATACTATATATGTGGACACTTTGCACACTTAGAATACATGGCCAGCATGGCCAATACGCTCAGAACGAAACACAACATAACCATCACAAACAATAGACAGGTCGGATAAATCAGGCAGAAACCACGTCTCAGACACACATATCACATCCACATTTGATTGGGTAAAAATAAATCTAAATTCGTCAATTTTCTTTAATAGACTTTGTGCATTTATGAGCACGACCTTGAGACCGTTTTTATATTTACTTGTTTATTGTTTTTATCAAGGCACCAGCTATGGAACTACCTATCTCATTTTGCATAAATATTATAAGGAATTGTTAGGAGCGCAATCTCAATATCTAAAATCGAAACTATGAAATAAGAGTATAATTCTAAACCTAACTTAATTAAGAGAGCTGTGCATAAATGCTTACAAACGATAGCTATTAGAGCCACCCGCAGCATTATCAGGTACAGCTGATGCTACGGTGTGAGAGGCATTTGAACAGTGCGGGAGAGGATCGGACGACTTAAGAGATAAAAGCTCCTCGATGCGCTCAATGCAGTGAACGCCCTCTCTTCCATGACAGCGCACGTGTACAAGACCACGCCGTGTGAAGACAGCTGAGAGAATTCTGTGCTTCTTCATACGCATGGCTTTTTTAAAAATTTGCTAGTTTTCTCTTAAAAGCTGCTCATTTACATATAGCACAGCATCGGAGCTGAGACCCAATAATTGCAAGCTTAGTTGTTTTTTGTGCTTGCGCCGGTTCAACCCAATTATGCTAAGAAGGGAGATCTTCTCGCGGATGTTTTCCATTTTAAGAATTGTGACTGGGTCTACGCGCGTTTGTTGCGATTTTCGGGCTCGGAAAATATCGGTGGTGGAGTTAGCTGGAGATTGAAACAGAGCTTGTTATACAGAACTCTAACGTTTTCTCCCTCCACGAAGGGGACACCGTGGATGCGCAGATCGCACGCGCTGATGTTTTGCCTCCAGGCGACCCAATCGCTCACCCATTTCTTTCAGATCAGCCACATCCTGGTCCAGCCGCTCCACTCGGTCACTGAGTTGATCCCTTTGAGCTCGAAGATCGACCACATCGCGTTTCAAATTGGCGACTCGGGCACCCATCTCCTTGACCTCACTCGAGATGAGCTCCAAGCAATCCAAGAGACTGCTGAGGATGCGCTGCTCGGCCTCCATGACGCGGTTAGCGATTTGGTCCGTCTGCTCCTGGAAACGAACCTTGAGCAGATCCAGCAGCTGTGGTCAATGAGCATCGAAGACGGGGTCGCTAGAAGTCCCAGCGTTGTTCTGGGTGCGCTTTGTCGGTAATGCAGTGGAGCCCATTAAAATGTTTGTTTCAATGTATTTTTTCAGCTATGCGTTTTATTTTGTTTTGCTGTGTGATTCGAGTTGGTGCCGTTAAAATTGTGACGTGTGTGTAGAAGTTTGAAGTCAGTGTTCGATGTATGGAGAAGTTGCAAGGGCACAGGCAACAACAAAGGATAAGCAACTTGGCGTCTGCAGACTATTTAATTGTATTTTTAGGCTTATATTTTGGTTGAAGCCGCCGCGATTATACTGCCACTAATAGAACTTGTGAAAGTTTATCGCAATTGACAAAAATTGGTATTTTGTGAATAAAGTTAGATTATATTTAATTAGAAACTGCGGAGCAAGATGTAAACACGTCCGTTCGATCTTTGCTCTTAACTTAACTTGGATATTTATAAAAAAATAATTAGTAATTTTAGCCAACTCGAGTTCCATAGTCAACCCAATCTTTTTTTTTTTTTTTTTTTAATGGATACGTTTTTTCAGCTAAAGCCACAATGACTTGTATTTCCAGCTGTGCTTTGTAAACAAACTATATAAAGTGAACTGAATTCATACGCAACTGATAAGTCGTATTAGTCTGTGTTGACAGCACCAATGCGTGTTGCTCAACATGTCCCTAGCAACATTTGTCTTTTTTGGGTTGTTGCTAAATATGTTCCTAGCATCAATGATTATGTGATATTTAAATTAACCCCAATGCTTTGGGTACCGGGTATCTCACTTTCCCACTTGTTTTTATTATATATTTAAAGCTAGATCACAACAACATAAAATATTTTGGGATTTTTAAATATTTAAATTCGGCCTTTCACTCTCATTTCTCCTAAACTAATCCGTTGTTGAAAAATCTTAGTATGCAGTTTCAAAGAGGTTTACAATACCTTTCGATCAAGATATAAATAGTTCTGATCGGACTATCGTAGCAGATTTTCAATTCTACGGCTGTATATAGTAGTCTCCTTGCGCACCACAGCCTCGGTGCTCATCGTCACTACGTGGACTACCGTCCACAGTGATAAAATAACGGTAGCGGTAACCGGGATTACTACAAAATTCTATTAATTTGACCATTAAAATTGTATGCTACTTATTTATTATCAAACAAAAACACCTTTTAACGAGGTAAGATTATGATCGCATATTAAACTCAAAAATCTTCTGTAACCAAATTTTTAATAATCACAAATTATTTAATAAGTTTTAAAATCGGCACCCTACTTAAATTTATATGTATACATTTTGTTAGCTAAATGCGAATTTTTCAATTTATATTAAAATATTCTCAATTTAATTAATTAATCTAATCTACTACTGATGATGCGATGAAGCAATATCGGAGTTTCAGGGGCTTTCACAGGCATGTGATCGATTGAAGGCCATACCCAAGCTAGACTTCTCTGGCATCGATGCAACCTAGAATTCACTTTTCATACTTCAGGTTTGAAAATTAACAAGCCATACCCAACTTAACTATTTGCGACAAAACAACGAAAGAACTTAACGCAAATTCATTGAATTGGCAGCAATAGTCAAACGCCTGTAAAAATTAGATAAAATTTTCAATTGAGAGGCCGTTACCTTTGCACTCTAAAAAACAGCTAATTTCTTTTATATATATATTTGTATTATTTAATTGTGCTAAATAAAATTGATTTTACTCGACAGACAGAGACAGGCACGGTCTTATTATATTTACTATAACTATTTACTATTACCTTCTTTTTTTATGGGATTTGTTGATTTTTCGTCGCTTTAAAATCATATCATATAGAGCGTCCAAGCCTTCTTGAAGACCTTCGCCAGTTATGGCGCAAGTTGGTTGGATATACCATCCTCGAAATGTTGTGTTCAAAACTGTACTATTATAATTTTCTTTTTTAATATTTTTAGAACATTTTTTTATGTTATCTTCTCCAGAAGAATCATTATAAGAATGCGGGTATTCTAAAAATGCAGCTGTACTTTTTTCATCACTTTGATCATTAATTTTAGGTTTTATGTGAACTGATAATGAAGTTTCGGTAATACTTTGGTTTGACATGCTGCAGTTGATCAAGTTACTTGTACTTGACGAAGAGCTACAACTATTTAAGGCTGATATATTCGGGGGCATTGTATAATTGTGAAGTTCGTTGAGTCCCAAAAGTTTTTCCAGCTCTTTGGCACCGCAAGCATTGGGCAGATCTTGCTTATTTGCTAATATCAGCACGGGGACGCCCTTTAAATAAATACAAAATATTTAGGTCTTAAACAAAATTTGTTGACAATATAAATTTATGTAATCAAGTACGACACAATGTTTCATCTTTATAGCGAAGGATACAAATGTAAAGGCTCCCCCCATTGATCATATAAAAAGGGCGAATGGTTTTTACTTCTAACTATATTTACAAGGTTTTGTAAAGAGCCAATTTCATGCTTCAATGTACGTTTGCTTTATGCAAATAACAAAAAAAATAAGGATAATATACTTAGTTTAGATCCGATATCTCTAAATCAACGAAAATCGGCTAATTTGACTTAATCGTTCCCATGGCAGCTTTAAGATGTACAGGTCCGATTTGAGTGAAATTTAAAGTGTATGGCTAAACCTAATTTAAAGGACCATTTATTGAATTATTATTAAATATGATATCTTTAAAAACAACAAATATCGGCTTGTTTGGCTCTATCGTTCCTATGGCAGCTATAGAATATAGTTGTCCGATCTGGCCCGCTCCGACCTATATACGAATGGACAGACGGATCGACTCGTTTAGAGTCTGATAAAAAATATATATACTTTATGGGTCGGAAATGATTCCATCACTGCGTTGCAAACGTTTGAATAAAATTATAATACTCTGTAGCGTATCTAAAAATTTGTATGGCATATTTGAGCAATAATTGTATTTGTGACATCAACGAAGTATTTTTAATGTTTTAAGGTTTAACGGCTTAATTTTGTTAAGCTTATTCTTTCTGCAATTCGTTACCTGATTATCAGGACATTTTGCTGTTCGCATTAATTCCATTTTCGCCTCTTCCATTCGCTCCGTGTCAACTGAATCGATAACGAACAAAATGCCATCAGTGCAGCTAAAAGTACACAACTAAAACTTTAGAATGATGTAAAATGGATATACGTATATGTATATGTACCGTGTGTAACTCCGCCAAAGTGGTCTTAGCTTTTCCTGACCACCAACGTCCCAAACAAGAAAATGCACTCCTTTAGCCTTGCCAATGGTCCCTTGTACCTTTCATAGAATTGTTGAAAGTTGTAATGTTGAACATTAAATCAAATTATAAAATAATAAGAACCTTTTCGCAATTGAATCCAATGGTCGGCACTGTATTTAAATACTGATCAAACTTTAGTCTATATAGTGCTGTTGTTTTTCCTGCAGAATCCAAGCCTAACATGACTACATGGAGAGTTCCCTTTAAATTAAAGATTGTATCTTGTTTGTTTCCTTTGTATAAACTTGTAAAGCTATCAACTTAACTACCTGCGAAGGCAAGGCGTCCAATATATTTCCATTTTTCACCAAAGGCTTTACCATTGTAGCCCCCATCCTAAAATATAATGATTTACATTACTTTTACTAAATTTTGTTTTTTTCTTCTAATTCGATATTATCAGTGTGACCGCAGTAAGTTTGGTCAAATATACCTGAAAAAATCTATAAAAATACATATACCAATTACGGAGCACGAAAACCATTTATCGGGATATTCTCTATCGAAGTATAATTCATAACAATAGCTACGTACTCACCAGCGCTAAAATTTAGCAACCAAATGAGTGCGAGCGGGAGACAAAAACACTTTTTCGGCCCCTCTTAGAAAGGACGGTACGCAGATGAGCTAAGAGAAATACTAGAATATACTGGAATGAACATCGCGCTAGATATTTTAAATCGGCTGAGTCTTCGCAAGGGTGGCGCGAGAGGAAGGAAATATCTAATAATTCCCCGCGACCCTTGCGAATTGGAGACAGGCAATTGGAAACAAAACCCTATGGCGGGACTTTCCTGCGGGGAAAAATGAATTTATTTACAATACAATTAAACAAGATCCAATTATATGCAATCTTGACCATAAAATAAAAAAAATAAAAAAAATTTAAAACTAAATGAAGTTTTAAAATACATATGTGATATTATAGGGAAATAAGCAAGTCAAACAAACAAATTACTTAAATTATGATTTCCAAAGCTGCAGGGCCAGCTCCCAATGCCGCCGACGAGGACGAGTTGCTCCTGGCCCTGCAGCTGCTGCTACTGCCACTGTTGGAGCAATATAAAAGGGCCAAAATCAGTATTTTAACAATTATGGACAAGCTATCTCCATTCCCTGCTAGTCCATGACCAGTGGTCACCTATTGGGATCCTCTTCTTAGTTGGCTGCCAACTTAAAATGCTGCTGCTTCAGAGCATACGAGGAGTTCAAGAAGGAGAATGAGAGCTGCCCGTCCTCGGGAAGTGGCAACGGGAATGGTAATGGCCCGGGACGACTGGGCAAGCAGCCGCCGCCCTAGATACGCATAAGCACGGGTTCCATGGAGAACTGTTGGATAGAGATCATGGCGCGGCGACTTAAACGCCAATTTCGTGGCAGCAGTCGTCGTGGACGTGGATGTGCCCAACGATGACAATGGGCAGGGTGACACTTCGCAGGTGTTTTACGACTGTAATGCGGAGAGACCCACTAGCGGCCAGCTGGAAAAGGAATTAAAATTCCGAGTGTGACCGCGTTTTCAAAACGTTCTTCGGCACTATTGGGCACTAGATGGATCTGATACGGCAATACTTATTTTAAATCAGCTGTGATAAGTTTTGACAATGGAATATGTATATTTGAAAGACAAGCACTTTAGCTGGGAAAAAATCTATTCTCAGTGCATCGATTTTTTTCGGTATTTTAGAAAAAAACATCGATCAAATCGAAAAAAACTATTATTTTTGTTTTTTAATTTATAGAAATCAATTCATGGAGATCATATACTGATATATATAGAGCAAACCCGAAATACATTTCTTTAATATAAATAAACAAAAGTTATAAGTTTTTAAATCATATATACCGAAATAATTCGTTTTTAGAACATAAAAAGCGAACATAAATTACGTTTCCGAAACATAAAAAAAAAAATGATTTCATATCCAAAAGCCATTGATAATCCAAAAGATGAATGGTTCACGATACATCGATTCTGCCAAAAAAAATCTATGTTAAACCGAAAAAAAAATAATCGGTAGTATCCATATTGGAATCGGTTTTTTCCCAGCTCTACAAGCCACTTCACAGCTTTGCAGCTTCGTTTTAGATCTGGGAACAATTCTACTTTTTGTGAATCGATTCTTTTCGATTTAATTCTGAAAAATATCGATTAAATCGATTTAAAAAAGAAAAAAATGTAAATAAATATGAATAAGGCATATTTTAGCTTAAAAAATAAACATCAAATGACGAATTGTTGTAAACAAAAATAAAATTGAATGTAAAGATATTTTATGAGATCAAATGTTTTTATTCAATATCTAAAACCCATTGGCTCTTTGCTGGTAAAGACCAACTTGTAAACATTATTTGGCTTTAAGGCAGCTCGCCGGTCAGCAACAATGCATCCAGCCCTGCTGAATGTCCTTTCTGATTATGTTTAACTATATTGCACAAATACTTAAGCGCACGTTCCTTTAAGGAATCCATCTCAGTTGCGTGACTCTGAAAGAACCATTTGATGGCAAATTAGACTTAATCAATAATAAAATCAGATCAAAATAACGAACCCTCCAATATTCTAGTGCACTTACATATATTTGACGATGCGTGGGGATTTTCCAAATACTGTAGTCACTAGTTTATTTACTAGTTTATTTACCTAATTAACGCACCAATAAATCCATCCCTCTGCTTCTTCCGCACCACCAACACACACTGATTCTAAAGGTGTTAAAATGCATTATTTTAATTAAAATAATATTTTTGTTTACCAATTTCAATCGCTATCTAGAGGTGAATATATTTTTTAAAGGTGACCAGACGGTCGATTCCCTAAAGAAGAAATCGATTTTTTCGCTCATCCAAAAACATCGATTAGATCGATTTAAAAATCGAATTGTTCCCAGCTCTACTTCGTTTTGGAATATACATCAGCGTTGGGCACGACACATAACGGTTTGGGTAGCACAGCAGGTAGCGAAAAAAAAGAAAACCCAACCGCTACCGCCTCGACGCGTGGCAGTCATAAGCTACCCAAAATGTGCGAGCAAGCGGAATACACTGACAAAAAATTTTGAGTAAATTTAATTGTAAACTCTGAACTCTCCGTTTCGTCAGTCATTTTTGATGTTCTCGTGCCCGCCTCAAAAGAACGACTAAAAAACAAATGTAAACTTTTTCACTCAGTGCAGAAGTCGTCGGCCGCTGCACAATTCCCTTTAAAATTGTTGTTGCGTTGCTATCATGTGCGTCGCCCATTCGCGTACATTTTGTTTTTGCAATTTCGAGCGATCGTCGACAACCCTTTTCCCGCCTCTCTGGCGCCTCAATTACAGTGGCATTGTTTTTGTAAATCTTCACGGATCACTGAGCGCGAGCGTCGACCGTCTGTGCCGACTTGCTGGCGCTTCCCGAAAAACCTAACTGTTTGGGTTTTGGGAGCAGGCAAGAGCAAAGGGCTGCCCTTCCCTGATGTACATGACATGTACAACCGCCGCACTGTGGCTCGTTTTCTCAAAACACGTTGCAAAATTAATAACTTTTGATCTATTGAAGGTATCTAGTGAATTTCTTTTTTTTATAATAATTTACAAACCTCCAACATTTTTTAGGTAGTCATTTTTATAGGTTACACCCACCAAAAGAGGCGTAATTTATTCGGCAAACTAAAACTTTTTATTTTTTCTATAAAATAAATTTTTCATAGGAATCAATGAACTTAAAAATTCAAAATGATTAAACATATTTTTTTTAATACTCATTCTATAAATAAAAAAAAATTTGCATAAAAAAAAATTGACAAAGAAAATGTTCTTTTTTTGCAACTCCGGTACTTGAAGCTATACTTTTTGCTGCCTTGCCGTTTTCCATACTGGCCGACTACAAAGTGCCAGTTTGGTAGCATGGTTTGATATGAACAATTATCAAAATCTCGAAATGCGCACATTTGTAGCCATGATTTTTTTTTTGGTTTGTTAGTTGAATATCTCCACTAATTTTTAGTATTATCTCATTATTAGTAAGCTCGGCGAAATATGGCTTTTTTTCACTCAAAATTGAAAATAAGGAAAAAAAGACTTTTTTTAAAACATCTAAATACAATAGAAGTGCGAAAAAAAATTCCATTTTCTTTTTAATTAAGGTTTAAAATTGGTTTCTTAAAGCAGAAAAATATTTTTTTCGCTTTGAACTTTACTACTTTTTTAGAAAAATTAATTTGAATCTGTCGATTTAGCGAGTTTTTTACCTTTTTGCAACTACAGGAAAATTGTCAGACTTTGAGCAGCGACTATAAATACTAAACAAATTTTGTAAATCATAAAATTTTGGTTTTGAACCGACGATTTGTAGCTGATCTTATTCAGATTTCATACTTAAAGCAAATTTTAAGAAAGGGCCTACTCACAACGGAATCATTAAAAAATATATATATACAGGCAGATAAAAAAATAAATAAAAATTGTTAAATAACTAAATAAATGTGGATAAATAAATAAATAAATATGGATAAAAATATAAAGATAAATATGGATATAGATAAATAAAACGGAATAATAAATAACAAAGATTTTTTAACAAATACAAAAAAAAAAAAAGTTAAACAGATTAAAAACTATAAAAAAAAAAAATATCTGAAGCCTTTGGTGGCTCCCGGTGCAGCCACTAGGGAGGCGTGTCGGTCTTCTCGGCGACGAAAAATTTTACATGAATAACTGTGGCTGTGGTTGCGGAGGCGTGCTCGGACCGTGCCTACAAATTTGGGTCCGCCGGCTTCACCCAAAATCTGGCCTGAAAGCTCCAGAAAGCCGCAAAAAAAACACCCGCTTTATTCTTGGTCAGCAACCACAACACACTTTCATTTCGTGAGCCACAAAATCATAATTTGGCAGCCATTAGAGAAAATGCTTGGGCCCGCAAAAAAAATGGCGCCAGGCCGAAAAATAATGGCCTGGCGTTTTTCTCAAGTCTCCTCCTTCGAAGGTCCTCTGAGTCTGGTCGGCTCTAGAAATAATAGCTATCATTTCTTAGATCCGACCACTCACCATATTTCGCCAACCCGGCTTCCCAGTTTCCTTTCTGCTTCCACTTGTCGCTCTTGTCTCTAGTGTATTTTTTTTTTAATTAAATTAAATTTTAATTTAATTTTAATTTACTCCCACACTGGCGGGCGGCTCTCGCACTCGGTTAATATTTTCTCTTTTTTTTCTGACTGCACTTAACACATTTCATTGCGGAGCCGCAGTACCGCACTCTGACTCTCCTCAAATTCGTCTGTCCGGTTTGAAACAACGGAGGAAGCGCATGCGCGAACACTTCTGATTCGAGATCCGTTGTTTCTACTTTTCACTCAAACCGGGTTAACGAACCTTTTCAAAAAAGTTCTGCGCACAATTTTGAAATGACCCCGGTTGGCAGCCCCGTTCCGACCTATCTCGCTACTTCTAGCCAGATCTCTACCGATAGTTCGGACCTGCCACCCTCCGCCTATCGATAGGTCCGTCCCACTCGGTATTTCGGACACAACATCACCCCATCTCTAGATCTTCTTATTTTTGTTCACCCCATCTCTAGAGCCGCTCTCTGCCGCTGCTCTCTTGCTCTCCCAATTTTTACGCTCTCCCAATTTGTAGTTGTTGTTCTCTTTATTGCTGAAATTCCACTTGGCGCGAACAAACGTGAATTTAAATTAACTTATAAAGTGATTAAAACCAGTGGCCTTTGGCTGTCTGAGAAAAAAAACAACCATGAATTCGAATGAGTGAGTTAATTAATTTTGATTAATACTAATTATATTTTATTTAATTAATATAAACTTAATATATATTATGTATACTAAATATTTATTTAAAAAATACACAATTCAAAACAAATTTAGAATTTACCGTGTTATTTGTGTGATTGAATTTATTAGTTAAGAAATCCTATTGAGTAAAAAAAAGATGAGAAGAAAAGAATTAACAATATTGAGTACAATATGCAAATAAGATTCAAGGACAAATTGGCAACGAAAAGAAGTTTAAAGAGGAACCTTGAACGCTCGTTTGTTTCCGATTGTGAAGTGAAGACAATTGCAACTGTCAACATTATTACATTTTTAATATAAATTTGTTTGTAAATCCAATAAATAATTGAATAAGTAATTCAAGGACCTATTTCGTTTTAGCATAAATTTATTTGTAAATAGCAATTAATACAAAATAAGTAAATTAAATAAATCGAATTTATTGAGTTTTGATTTCATTAACAGATTTTTTAAATTTAGGGGGAAGACTGGATTTTTTAGGGTGAAATATCGACTATTTGAGATTTTTTAGGGGGAAAGCAACATTTTCATATGGTAGATTCACCAGCATCTTGGTGTCGGTGCTGTCTTCACATTGTTGGACTGGTCGAATGATTTGAAGTTACTGTTAAGTCATCCTTCTGAAACCTTCTGGTCAGATATGAAATTATTCAGCAGTAAATACACCCTGCGAAAGCAGTGGACTTTTTTAGCTGGCTGATTTTCTGACCTATTTTCCATAGCAGTCCCAATATCGATAGTCACATCGAAAGTAGGATGATATGGATCTTCAGGGCGGACCCTAACCAAACTTCAAGGGCGGACCCTAACCAAACTGACTCTTGCCGGATCAGAGACAAAGCAGAGACCGAGCAAGCCATCTAAGGGATTTCGTACATGGTTGACTTGAGACAGCAAAATATTAAAAAAGCCATCAATAAAATCTTCAAAGGTTTCATTTGTGGACTAAATAGCTTCAAGAATGTTAAAATTACATAAAACTAATAAATGGTCCCAATCCGAAAGTCTTTTGGAAACCAACTGGATAGCGAAAGGTGGTTCCAATAAATAGGAAGTTTCGACAAGGGGGAATTTAGGAATGTATGAAAATATGAAATCATTTTTTGGTTTTTTGGAGCGGACGACGATTGTTCGGATTTTATATGACTTAGAATATAGGTAATTACATTATCAGATGTATGATCAGGAGAAAGCCGCGAAACAAATATCTGTTTCGCTGGTAATATTTCAATGAGGGCTTTTGGCAATTTGTATTACGGTCGGTATTCCAGGCCTGATACCCTAGGGAGTTTTCGGGATGGGGTTCTTTGGGGTCATTAATTTTGACTCCCCCAACGGATATCACTAAAGCTACGGTCTCTTCCGTGGTATATTCGGATACCGAATCTTTACACACACTCGAACTCAGTGTTATTGGAGTAAGATATGGGGCGGAGGGCAGTGCTTAACTGCCCCTGTTGTGCAAACTGAGTCCCCATTTAATAGCTTAAAGCCATTAAACAGGGATCCCAGCACCGAGAGCACCTCATTAGTTTTACAAAATCATAATTTCCCTTTTAACATCGCGGCAAGTAATAGTATCTTTTTTTGCTTTTAGTAATAGTATCAGCCAATCGGCCATGCAATTAAAGCACTTGGCATACACAATATTATCACAAAGCCAGCAACCGATGGTAGGGTCCTTTGCTGAAATATTAGTAGAAATTGTAGTGACTTACCACTGTACCAATCAGTAGTTAAGAGAAAACATGAGTAATTGCGTGCACTAAAAGAGAGAGAGAGTTAGGGAGCTTGACAGCTGTAATATCGGCGTAACGGCGTAAAGCACAAAGAGGAATGCAAAAATAAAGATAAGCAGTCTATGCAGAGTCTGCGCCAACACAAATTTTGAAATTTATAGAATTATTAATACACAAAAACAGCTGCCTACACACGCAAAGGAAAACGGTGAATTATTAAACATATTTTGATAGAGTGGGATTGTACGTATCTTCAGAGAGGGATAAAGGAAAAGTTCTGGTTACCGATATCAAGGTAGCACCGATATCAAATATGAGGTCTGAGAGCCTATCGCGATTATTTTTAACGGGATTATTTTCCACCAGTGTCCGAGCCATTGCACTTTTTATTATTTTCGTTAATACTGCGACAACATATTGATTTTATGTCTATAAACAAATTTCCATCTCTGTTATTTTATTTTATAAAACTAAATTTTACATGTATTATTTGAAAATTTTTTAAGATGATGGTTGGGGATGGAATTTTTCCGTTTGCTGCTCGTTGGTACTCATTTTTCTAAACTGCCAATTTCCAAGTCCATCAAACTCCAAAATATGCGTGTGGTATTTCCTAAAAAATAGTAATTCACGTTAAAAACGTAAATAAAAATATAAGAACATTTTGAGATCTTACCATAAAGTAGGTCTGTGTGTTATTGTCAACAGAGTAATGCCCATGTCTTTGGCTATTTCATAAATAGAACTTTCAACATCTATCGATACGGCGCTCGTACACTCATCAAGGAGAGCGTAACGTGGTCTAAAAAGAGATGATGTATAATGATATTTTTATGTTTACTCGATTTTTAAGTTTTTAATTTTTTTGATTTTAGCTAAAGTTGTTTTTATGTTTTTTTTTTTTTACTTTTTTGTATTGTTATAGTTTCTTCTTGTTTTCGAATTATTTTGCTCTTTAACTTCTGTGTGTTTGGTTGTTGTTTTTAAGTTTTTATTTGATTAAATAAAATTAAAATTTAAGTCGAAAATAAAACGTAACAGAATACTTAAAAACGTTCTGCCCTTTGCGGGGAAACGATCCCGCATTGACATCGCCGACCAACGTTAAAGCGTAGATCGAATTAAAACTGCAGTGCAGATAAAATCTTTTCGAATTTCAAAATTTATAGGCCTTGCTCTATCATAATCACAAAAATACAATTTTGTCAAAAATGTGTTGCCGCGCTCGCGCACACATACACTTACTTATCAATGGTGTACGTAATAAACAAAAGCTTAAGATAGAACGAGCAAACGTTCTCTCTTTCCCTTATTTTTTTCTGAAAAAGAAAGTATGAAATCGTGATCATAGGGGATGGGGTTTCTTTAATGATTACTTTTGATTACATAGAGTGTGGGGTCAAAGATAATCAAAAACGTGATTACGTAATATAGCCCCTCATATGGGATCACGGAGCTGAAAAATGTATACTTCACTGTGGACGGGAGTCCACGTAGTGAAGCACCGAGACTGTGGTGCGCAAGGAGACTACTAATATAGAGTCGTAGAATTGAAAATCTGCTACGATAGTCCGATCGGAACCATTTATATCTTGATCGAAAGGTATTGTTAACCTCTTTGAAACTGCATACTAAGATTTTTCAAAAACGGATTAGGTCATGAGAAATGGGAGTGGAAGTACGAAATTGAAAATTTTAAATATTGGAGCTGTTAGGGCCGGTGGAGTAAAACTCAACAAATTTTTAATGTTGTTGTGCTCTAGCTTCAAATACGCGTCAAATGACACCTCAATCATCCCGATCCGATACTCCGTTCAAAAGTTATTCAATAAACAAGATTTTAAAGGCCTTTCCGAAATGAGAACGTTCGTCCTGTTGTTTATCTTTCTGTCGATTTTTTTGTTCTACTACTTTTTGGTTTTCCCGCTAGTTTGGCGGGAAAACAGCTAAAAAAGCCTGACTTCTAAACGACTAAAGCTACAGAAACGTGATATATGTCGTTAGAAAGGTATTTTGAAATGCCTTTGCCCTGACATAATTTATCCAAAGAATTTATAAATAAAATTAATATTTTTTTTTAATTTTTGAAGTTTTTTTAAAAATGGTTTTAGCGATTTTGATAGTCACTCAAGGCCATATAGCCATTGAGATTGCCCAACTTTTGGTATATAACACATATCTGGGAAAATTCGCTTTCTCGAGATATTACTCATTAAAATTAAAAGCATGCACTATTCATACATTTATGTAAAAAATCATGTAGAGTCATATAGAGACGTGCACAATGCATTAATATTTAAAACCATCAAAAGAAACTTAAAATAATTTAAATTAACATTTTTTTTTTAATTTTTTAATTTGATCTAAAAAACTGGAAATTTTTCGCGCCCATAACTTCTGAACTTCTGAAGTTACAGAAACGTGCTATATGTCGTTAGAAAGGTATCTTGATATGATAATTACTTTTCCTTGACAAAATTAATCTAAATATTATAATAAGGAATTTAAAATTAAAATTAATTTTTTTAAGATTACAAAATAATTTTTGTTTTAATTAAACATTTTTTTGCCATTTGGCTTTTACGACTTTTATAGTCACCACTTGTTGTTGTTGTTTCCCATTTGAGTTTTAAACATAAACTTAGAACAACAATGGGAGACCTATGTATGTACATACATATGTCATTTTAAAAACTTCTGATATCAAATAAAAACACCTCTTAACGAGGTGAGATTAAAGTGACGATGACACCTTTAACTTCAAACGTTTCTGATATCAAATTTTGTGGCGATTAATAGTAATGTTAACAAAAATAAATTACAAATAATTCAACTAGTTTCGTTTTCGGCACTAAACTGTTAAATACCTAGCCTTAAAAATAAAGAACAGCGTGTCGAATTAGAAACTAGTTGAATTATTTGTCAAAATGAAGTAATATTAAAATTAAGGAGAAAAATTAAGTCAGCGTGCCGAATAACAAATAAAGTCATTTGTTACTTTCTTTTTTTAATTAATCGTCACAAAATTGGGTATCAAAAGTTTTTGGGTTAAGTCATTCGGAGCAAATGGTTGCTCCGACCAACGGAGGTTGAACGGAAGTAATTTTATGTACGATGTATGCATCCAAAACTTTAAAGCGCTCTCATTTTGAAAGTTAGTATACATATTCTACATATAAATAGCTCTTAAAATTAAAATAAAACTCTTAGTCACTAGAAAGACACAAAAATAAATTAAAGAACGCCTTTTAAATTGTTGGATTCAGATGACCCAGTGATTTTGTAGGCTGGTCACCCCACAAAACAAAAGTAGTTTTTTAAATCCTGATATTTAGTACTTTTTAAAATAATAGGTAAAAAAAAATGCAATATTACTTTTCAAAATTATAAAAAAAAACTTTGTTTTTGTCAAAACAAACAGTACTTTCCCTTTGTGAGGTGTTTTTGTTTTAATAATAGTTAACATGAAACCGTAGTGAAGACTCGCTATACATAATATTTATCTATATACTACAATAATCCTGTTACTCTTCTTACAATTTTACCCTTCACCATTTTTTTTTATTTACGTATAAAACTAAAAATCGGATATACTAAACACTTATTAAATGTATTCTTACTTATGGTAGAAGAGGCGAGCTACTGCCATGCGTTGTTTTTCTCCCCCCGACAATATATCCTTCCAATCACGTATAACGTCAAAGCTATCTCTGTAATATTAAAACAGAAATGTATATATTATGATAAAAATATACTACAAAACTTCATACCGTTGGGCGATATGTTCAAGGCTGACCAATTTTAATATATGCCTTAGCTCGTCTTCCGTTATTTTCTTTCGTTTCATATCATCGCGCGTATCGGGATATATAATTTGATCGCATAAGCTCCCTATTGACATATAGGGACGCTGAGGAATGTAAAACATACAGGGAACATCTTCAACGGGACGGGGAATGTGCAGTTCCCCGGCATAAATCGGCCAAAGTCCACTTAATATTCGGAATAAACTAGATTTGCCACAACCATTCGGGCCAGTTATTAACAAATGGACACCGGGCTCAATGCATAATGTAAGTTTTGGTACTACTATATCACAGTTTGGTGTCACTACTGGGACTTCTCGCAGGCTTATCGACATATTTCCGGGATCATCCGTATAAATTATGCGGCCTTTTGCTATTGGTTTGCCATTACGAAACTCGATAATTCCGTTCGATTGATCATCCGATTGCACTACACTTGTTTTGCAATAAACACCCTGTGCCGTCTCCTCAAAAACATCCATCATTCCGGCGACACGATATGTGTAACCAGCGAGAGCAACAATTTCCTTATATGATGACATTAAACGCTCGATAGCATCGGCAGCAGAAATTAATAAATTTCTTGCTGTTGTTAAATATTGTGTACGTTCACTGACACTCGATTCCGCATGTGAGGAACTGTCACGTACTGCCAATGGTACGTCACTCGTACTGCTACTTCCGGTTAAAATTGGCAATGAAACCATAATCATCCCCGTACCGGACCAAACATATTTCATAAAAAATTGTTCAAGCATTATAAACCACAATTTTTGGTTAAAGATTGTAGTCATTTGATTAACAAGACGATTATATGCCTGTCGAAGCTGATGCATCTCAACCTATGTATGCAATTAAAAATAAAATATTAATTATATCATCAAATATTAATTCATTAGGAAATTAATTTATATTTTCCAGCTCTACCTATTTATTTATCTTTCAGTGGGTAACTAGTTACCCAAGTGAGAGATGAGATCCTTTGGGTGTTATATATATATATGAATATTTATATATATACTTACCTTATGGCCTCCGTAAAACGCAATTTCTTCAGCATTGGTAATTATCCGGGAGTGGATATGTCTAAGATAGCCATATCGGTTAGCTTCTTCTGATACTAACTGGCCAAACTTTGGTGAAACGACTCTCAATATGTGTGCTGTTAAAGCGATAACGCTGACCGACAATGCTGGTCCTGTTCATGAATTCAGAATTAAATAGTTAGGATAGTTGAGTTCAATATATGACCTATTAATATTAACCTGTTAGAATATTAGCTTTCATTTTTCTAGATGACCTCATTAATGCTAAGCCAATTAGCATAAGATCGAAGCAAGGCTTGGTCAGGCTACTGTATAAATGGGCTACAGAACTGGCAAACACGGATATATCTTCAGTAAGTCTATGTAATGAAAGGTAAAAATATTTATAACTTTAATTTGTATGGAATTATTTATTTTACTCACCTATGATCTGCATTTTCAATACGTCCGTCCAAATTGGAAACTCGATAGTAATTTTGATTCTTGAAGTATAACCGATAAGAGTGACGCACTAGTCGAGTTCTAAATGCCAGGGCTAGTTTACTTTCAAGAAAGCGTATCATTGAATTAACAAAAGTAGCTGGGATAGCGATTCCAAACCATTTGAGCAAGACAAAAGCAAACTGCTTAATATCCTTGCGTACAATAAATTTAACTAGAGCCCCCTCCAATGCCGCTACATAAATACTAAGAAATGTTCGGGAAATTAGACAAAACGTGTGAATGCTCAACAATCCGGTTTCATAACACAAAGTTTGTGGTATCATTATCTTAACCAGCATTCCCAGTTGCTTTAAAAACGCTTTGTTCAGTCCAGGCTCGATTGTAATGGTTTTTTTCTTGAGCTGCTGAGCAACTAATAATTTTTCTGCTTCCGCAAGCTTTAAATCTTCTTCAGACCCATCGCAGTCTGTTTCTGTTGGTGTAAGCGCACCATTATTGTTGACTTTGGCTTTTCCCTTTCCATTGATCCCGCCGCCGTAGTGTGAATTTTGAGTAACATAAGGTATGGCCACCTTAATTGTAAGAGCCACTATTGCACTGGTCACCAGAGCATAACTAAAAGCGTGTTTAGTAAGTCCATTTTGTTCACACGTCTCGGCAACACGGTCAACATATTTTGATAGAACGCTCATTATAATACAATAGGTTTTTTGCGTTTTAAATTAAAAACCAGTTTATCCAAAATAGTCAACAAACAAAAGAACAATCCTGGAAATAGAACAAACAAAATATTTTTAAAATGTCAAAATGCCTACGTCTAAGTAATACATGTTAAACGTGTTAAGCAAATAAATTAAAGCTAAATGTTTTTGATACTATATAGGAGCGGTTATTTCTCGGCCTCACATATTTTATTAATCTTAAAATACAATTTAAAAACAAGTAAGGAAGCTAACTTCGGGCCGAAGTTTGTATACTCTTGCAGTGTGCAATTTGATAACCGTTACCATTGGAGGTATTAGGGCCGGTGTAGCTAAGTACTTACCACTTAGCGGAAAAAATTTAATTTAATAATCAAAAAGTTTGATATTCGAATTATTTTGAGTTGAAGGTGCTTTCGTCACTTTTATCTAACCTCGTAAAAAGGTGGTTTGTTTGTTAGAATTAACAAGAAATGAGGCTAACTTCGGCAAGCCGAAGTTTGTATACCCTTGCAGTCTGCATTTTCGTTAAATTGAAAAATATCGAACTTTGTACATTATTGTAACCTTTACTTACACATCATATAATTACATATTACATAGTCATATAAATCAAGCGAACGTTTCAATGACAGCTATATGATATAGTTGTCCGATCTTAATGAAATTAAAACCGTAATTCTAGAACAGTAAAAACAGCTATATATTGAAATTTTTGAAAATAATTTTCGATCATTCCTATGGAAGCTATAAGATATAGTAGTCTATCTGCAAAGTTTCATTCAGATAGATCAAAAACTGAGAGACTAGTTTGCGTAGCAACGGACAGACAGCCGGATAGAAGGACATCGCTAGATCGAGAATATATATACTTTTACTTCGGATATGCTTCCTTTACTGCGTTGCAAACTTCTAGCCAAAATTATAATACCCTGCAAGGGTATAAAAATGTAAGTCTGAAATAATATGAAAAGACCATATCTCAGAGTAATTGCAAATCTGTTGAAAGAAAAAACGTTTTCATTTATTTTTCTATTCTATTCTATTCACAGCCTTAAAAATTCTTCATATCCACAAGCATGAACGGGTTGAACTGAGAAAGTATACAATTCGATTAACTTTAACAGGATATTCGGTAACGAAGAGTCTTCTGGATTAACTTTCTGGATGAACAAATAGCTCTTCAATAAAAGAGAAATAAACTTGCCCTTGGGCTCCATTAAAAAAAAAAAACAAAATAAAACTTTCTAAATGAAAGGGGTCTGGCATGCATGAGTGGACGGGCCCTAGCATTTACCCGACTCCCTATCTTACGTCCTCAGGGACACTTTCTAACCGGACTCCTTGTACAGGATCACCACAAACGGTGGGGTCACCAGAACGAAAATACTATAATAGCTGAAGTTCGTCGAAGGTAATATTTTCCATATTGTCGAAAAGAGGTCCGTCGGGTAGAATCTGCAAGATCCGAGCAGTAAGTTTTCAAAATCAACTGATGGGACAATTACCAAAGGACAGGATTCAACCTTATCTCGTTTCTTATGTAAGAATTGATTAAATGGGGCAATTTTTTGCGGTCGGAGGACGCTAGAGACTTTACTCCAGTGGCTGTACAATTGTTTTCTTAACCCACATGTAGCAGGACGCTGGGAAGGATTGGTATGAAGCGTGAAGAGGACCATCAGCAAAGATACCGAACGACCATATATGGGCACATCCTTGGGTCACAAAGATGTGTTCGCACAAAAAAAAAAAAAAAAAAAAAACAAGAAAGAAAGAGAACTTAAAAATATATCGAAGTTTGGAAATGTTTATAACATATACCTACACATTTTCGTATAAATCCACCGATCGCTTCTATAGCAGCTATATGATATACATAGTTATTCGATTTTACTAAAGCCTAGTACCACTAAGCAAGAAATATATAGAGGCGTCAAACAGCAGAAAAAGTGCTATCAACCAAACGGCTGAGCCTGGAACCCCAGAGCACCCGAACGACATGTCTAGCACCCCAGCAAGCCTTCGGCTTTTCGAATTCGAATCCTTCGTTCGAAAACAAGAACAACAAGAAACCGATTTTCAGTCGCAGATCAAATGCGGAACGATGAGGCACGGCCGCGCGTCTGCGCGCTGTGCTCTCGTTTCTCTGTATGTGTGTATATGTGTACAAGCGCTCTCACGTTTGCATGCGTGTGCAAAATACACGGTTGCCGCTCTTCTTTGTTATGTTTTTGATCCTGGGTTGTCTGCGGCCACAGCAAGTGGCGCAGCGACGGCTCATTTGCTTATGACGTCACGACAATGTGAAAATTAGTTTTATTATCGACCATCACTTTTTAATGCCCTATGACCCAAACAATAATCAATTACATTAATAGACTTAATATATGTACATAATTGTGTATTTTTATTTATTTCAGTACATTTTGAGATCAAAATTAAATAATTTTTGAGTCTTTAATAATATAATTATGATAATTTATTAAAAGTGCGTTTAAACTGTGAACAGCATGCGTGCACATACACACCTGATCATATTAATAGGTACACATAGGAATTATTTAATTAAAGACGGTTTTTTCATACTTAAAGTGTTGACTGCTTTTTAATTTTTGATTTTTTGTTGTTGTCAATGTCTTAAAATTAAAAGCGTAATTCTATAATTGTAAAAAAAACAGGTATATCTCGAAATTAATAAAAATACTTTGAAAAACAGGGAAGTTTTAATTTTTTTTCATTAATTTTCCAATCATTCATAGGGCAGAGTAGGACAGAGTAACTGCCATAGGAAGAGGACTATGTGCAAAGTTTCATTCAGATAGCTCAAAATCTGAGACTCTAGTTTACGTAGTAACGGACAGACAAACGGAAAGACGGACATGGCTAAATCGACTCGGCTGGTGATGCTGATTAATAATACAATACTTTATAGTGTTGCAAACCTCTGGACAAAATTGTAATACCCTGCAAGGGTATAAAAACACTTTCCCAAATTTATATTTTTCTTTTCGATAAAACTTTGTTAGCTCTATGCAAATGATGTGATCATCAAGTAAAAGTTTTCATAATAAAACAAAAAACCTGCAGTCGCCAACTTTCTTAAAATAAAAGTCGATTTTAATTAATATTATTACAATTTTCGCAACTGTTTTTACAAAACCACTAACACTTCGTATGTTCTGCACACTAAAAGTGACCAGATTTCACGTTTTTCGGATTTTAGGCCGATTTTCACATGAAAACACACATACATTGCATAGCAACCATGATATTATGAAAATTTCGATTTAAAGGTTTTTAATAAATATACACAAAACAAGTGGAAGAGCTACAGTCGAGTGAATGAAATTAAATAGCACATGAACATGGAAAAAAGGAAATGTTGACAAATAAAGACAAATGTAGCTAGAAACATGTTGAGCAACACCCAAAAAAAGGCAAATGTTGAACATGCATTTTATAACTTCAATGTTTATCATCCGATTATACTATAGTTTTAATAGTACGTCCGCACAAATGTATTTATTTTATATATATTTACGTTAAGGCGAAAATCCGGGTGCATGGGTGGTTTGTCACCAAAAAAAGTGACATAACACACAGGGGCGATGTGCCACTTTTAAAAAGTGTCACAGCGCTCCCAAAGTGTCAAAGCACCCGTGCACGTTATGACACTTTAAGAAGTTTCATAATGCCCTCAATTTCTTAAAACTTGTAAAGGGCACCAACAATCAATGAGATTACCGATAAGAAGAGTACCGTTCGTTATATTATCCCTTTAATCATTTTTCAAGTTTTCGGCACAATAATCTTCTTCTATTGCTTGTCTCCATTTTCGCAAGGGTGGCGGGGTATTATCAAATATTTCCTTCCTCTCGCGCCACCCTGGCGAACATTCATCCGATTTCAGAGACCAAACGCGACGTTCATTCTAGTATATTCTAGTATTGCTAAGCGAGGCCGAAAATGTGTATTTGGCTCTCGCTCGCACTCATTTGGTTGCTAAATTTTAGCGCTGGTAAGTACGAGCTTAAAGACGCAAGAAAGACAAATAATGAATTTATTAAAATAACTTTAGTTCCAGGAATAATCAACCATCAATGTGTGAGTGGAATGTTCAGTATATACGAGTTGAATGAAAACTCACACCTAGTTTTCATCGAATCGATTAGATATTGAAGCACGTTTCCTTTCAATTTTTAAGAACATTTTAGCCATAACCCCCGAAAAACTTATGCTAAACTTGTAAGATTTTAGATCTTTTTTAAGAAGGAAACGGATGAAACACGCAAGATATCGTAGAACTATAGAGAGAAAAACAGGGACTATTATTTTTAAGGCTAAATGCGTGATTCAAATAAGCTGTTATAATGAAAACGTCAATATTTTAGTTTTTTAAGTTTTAAGTCTTATGTAATGGAATTGAAAAACAATTAGTTGTAATTATTAATGTACATATATTTCAATACTACCTTAATAAGAAGTAGGAAGGCTACACTCGAGTGTGCCAAAGCATTGTGGGTGAAATTAAATAGCACATTAACAAGGAAAAAGAAAATATTGACAAGTGAAGACAAATGTTGCTAGGGACATGTTGAGCAACACGCATTGGTGCTGTCAACAGAAGAAGAAGAAGCATACCAAGGAACTTTATTGTTTATAACTGTTCTTCATTCCATATCTATTTACTTTAATTTAATTTTTTTGCGCAATTTTTTTATTATTTTTATTTATAAATGGCCAACATTTTAAGAATATAAAGTTTAAATTTGACATCGATCGGAGCAAAAATAACGAAGTAATGGGTAGTTGAACGGAAGTCATTCTATGTTCGATGTATGGGGAGCCACAACTTTAAAGCGCTCTCCTGCAAACTGCCATCTCCAAAGTCGGTGTACACGATTACTAAAAATCTACTTGACCAATCGTTTTGAAATTTTGCACACAGCTTCTGCAACTAATTCTCTAGGTATCAGCGTCGAGGTTTTTTCAATTTAATTTTTTATTATATTTTTTATTTAACAATTAAATTTTTTTTAGTCAAGAATTAAATTTTTGACTTTTATGAAAAACCGAAAAAAAAAAAAATGAAAAAAAGAAAAACTCCATGGCGATACCTCCGGACAATTATCCTTTAACTAATGCATATTCTGGTTTTCATATCGGACAATTCTGTGGACCGTTAGGATGTACACCGCAAATCAACTTTTTTTGGAGGGGCCACGGGAGATTCCATATAACTCCTATACTTGCACATATTTTTCAATGAAACATTTTTAGATTAATTTCTTTTATGGATTTTTTAAAAATTTTTCCTATTTGAGTTTTAAACAAAAAATTATAACAACAATGGGAGACCCATATATGTATATACATATATCATTTTAAAAACTTCTGATATCAAATAAAAACACCTCTTAACGAGGGGAGATTAAAGTGACGATGGCACCTTCAACTTCAAAAGTTTCTGATATCAAATTTTGTGACGATTAATAGTAACGTTAACAAAAATAAATTACAAATAATTCAACTAGTTTCGTTTTCGGCACTAAGCTGTAAATACCTAGCTTTGAAACTAAACAGCAGCGTGTAGAATTATAATACCCTGCAAGGGTATAAATATATTACTCACATAGATCTTTTCTTATTTACTTATATATTGTTCGCCAACAGATATTCCTTAACTTTATCCCCTTTATGTAAATATATCCATAACTTTTAAATTTTATGCAAATCGGACCATTTTATCTTATAGCTGCCATAGGAATGATCATACAAAATTCGCAAATTTGTATTGTTTTTAAAGATGTGGGATGAAAACTTAATATATAATCCTTTGTTCTAATTATAGAAATACATTCCGAATTTTTAAAGTTTTTTTGCAAGTGTTTGCATTGGTTATACATATTTGTTTTTGAAGGGTTCTAGCTAACTCGAGGTCATAATCGGCTTAATTTTTCATAAGTAATAAGGCTATATAAACAAGTAAGCTTTCTATATATATTTTTTTTTTTAATTTGACTACTAAAGAATCGATTTTCAATTATCCCATTTGGTTTGGGCCTGAATGGCGGCAGCAGGTCCTGGGAAACTAGTTTTTATTGTATCTGTTATGAACAAGACAATATTCCATCGAATATTGAAAGACCTTTTGATCCAAAAGTTCGAAGAATCTTGGAAAAAATCGTTAGTACGAAGGTAAAGACCTAAAGCACAAGGATGGCAGTCTTGGCTCGTCTGTAATTGCTCGCAGAAACTGGATCCATCGGTTCAGACTCAGGGAACTTAAAAATCTTCAAAAACGTATTATAGAAACTAATATTCGAAAATGCCACATCCGAGCAAATATGACCTAAATGGAGCACAGCTTAAGGTGTTTGTAAACATGTCACCAGAAATCACTTAAAATTTAGTGGAAAAGGCTTAAGGATATTATTATTGTGTTTTTCATAATATTTTTGATCTTTTTGAGGCTGCAGCTTATTTTAAGCTGTAAGATTCAAATATGCAGTATTTTATATTTTTTCAGTATTTTCCTAGTTTTTGGCAATTATTGACATAAAATGAATTTGATATGTTATTCTAAACAATTTGATCTTTAATTTTGCACCTTGTTTATTTCATTATTATGTACCGCATACTTTAAGCTGTGAGCTACTGTATATACAGCTTGCAAGGGAAATAAGACTTTGCTGACAATTGCATTCCGATAGCTTAAAAAGTAAGAGACTAGTTTACGTAAAAATCGACAGACAGACGGACATGGCTAGATCGACTCGGCTGGTGATGCTGATCAGTAATATATATACACTATGGGGTCGAAATGCCTCCTTTACTGCGTTGCAAATATTATGACAAAATTATAATACCCTCTGAAAGGGTATATTAGTTACTTTTGCTATTTATAGAAATATTTGAATTTCTGGGAGCCGTGGCGGACGACCTTGGCATATAGATTACACAAGAGGTTGTGTAATCTGTACGCCAAGGTTAATAAGCGTAACACATCACGCTTTAAATAAATATCATGAAAAATTGTGTGCTATATAAATCTCCCCGTTTAATCCAAGAAGAATTTAAAATTCAATGTCTACAAAATTAAAAAAAAAAAAAATCGTCATAAACAATACTTCTATTGTATTTAAATGACAAGGACAAATTTGGTTGCGTTTACTTAAGAGATTTAACCGCTTGTTTAGAAAGATGTAATGGTATCGAAATGTTAATTTTTTTCTTTCAACTCGACACTTCCGATTGTTTTTTTTAAACTTCCTCAAAGAGTATATATTTTTTAACGATATTTCCGTCGTCACAAAAAAGACCGTATTCGTCGCGCTTTCACGCTAAACTAGTTAATACGGTTTTAAGTTTACGCCTCAAAAAGTTATTCGCTCGGCTCTGGCAATAGGTTGATAACAATATCATCCTACGTTACCATTGCGGCCGATATACATGTACATAAATACATAGAATAAACCTTTTGTACATATATACAGAACCTAATTTAGGAGAGCCATATAACTTTGTAAAGTAATTCTATCTAAAAAAGGGTAAAAGTTCATTTCAAATGCGATAAGCCTATATACTTTGCATCATTGCAAGGCCAGACAAAGCTAGTCGAATTAATCTCTAAAAATGTATTGTTCTAGCGGATTAGATTACCAATATAGGGTATAGGCGGAAGTTGATAGATTATCAACTTATAAGGAACTTTGGAACTACTCTTTTATCTTTAAGCTAGGTAATACATGAGCAATTCCATTTTGTAAAATTTATTTGTTATTCAATATTTTGCGTCTATATTTAAACTAGGTAATACATGACCAATTCTATTTTGTAATATTTATTTTATATTCGATATTTTGCGTCTATATGGTAACATAATTTTTTGTTAACATTCTTATACGTTTCTGCAGTAAAAATTAAGCATAAACAAGAAGCCACCTTTATTGTTGGGGAAGCCGAAGTTTGTATACTCTTGGAATTCCTACATGCATATGCAACATAGTGAAGAACGCTTTTCCGACCCCATAAAGAATATTCAATGGGTCACAGCTTATTTCGTGAAGAGGTACAACCAAGCTTTAAAATCGTGTAGCACATAAACTAAAAGAGATATCAACAAATTTGTAATGCAGTTTTTAAAAGTAGTGTTCTAAATATATATAAAAATCTTGTTTTGTTTTTCAAATCTATTCAATAATATTTAAATTTAAAAAAAATCTTAAAATATTGACATATTTAATATCACAGCTTATTTCGTGCAAGAACCCTGACAAAGTTTTTCTTATAGAATTTTGTTGAAAACAATATCAGCTAATTTTTTTAACATTCGTGCTAGAAGTGCTCTCTTCAACTAATGCCGTATTTAAGGTTTAATACTGTAAAAAATTTAAAAAAAAAAAAAAAACTCCATCTAATATTGCTCTTAAAAAAAAAAAAAACTTTCAGTCCAGTTTTTTTTACGTTTTGAGAGCAATTGTTTTCTAAAAAGTTGAAAATAACATGAGCTATATATAATCCATTCGATGAAGACGAATGTGTAGCTATCAGGTGGTTATGGTGTAGGTCTGTATGCCGATAACGCCAAACATATGGCATTCAAAATATCCAAATAGGTTAAACTTGGACTTGACTTTGAAAAAATAGGAAGGAAGGAGGAAAGAAAGACTAGTTCGCTTAAAAACCGACAGACGGATAGACGGACAGACCGACAGACAGACAGACGGACATGGCTAGATCGACTCGGCTGGTGATGCTGATCAAGAATATACATACTTTATGGGGTCGGAGATGCCTCCTTCACTGCGTTGCAAATATCATGGCAACATTATAATACCCTCTGCAAGGGTATAAAGATAGCTAAAATGTTCTGTAATATGGCAAATATGGCTATAACTTAAAAACTATCTAATTAACTCTAAAATCGGCTAAATATAGCCGCACAATTAGATTTTGACTGCACTGATTCTTCTGTTCTAGAGCTGTCAAACTACTTCGAATAACTATTTCCGACCGATTTAATTTTGTAAAAAAAGGAGTGTTAATCTAATAAAATACTCATAGAAGTTGAGGGTATCCCTTAGTAATTTTAAAAATAATAAAAATTTTCCGACAAATTTTTCAGTTTTGGTATCTTGTGGTTTATATTTTGATTTACTAAATAGAATTGGTTTGGTTTCAAACTTACAAATATAATAATGTATGGGGACGATACTATTGCGATTGTTTTCAAACTACCGATGGTGCAAGCTGAATACAAACCATCGATACTATCGATATAGCCATCGGTAGTTTGACACCTCTATTCTGTTCTATTTTGTGCATATTGTGCGGCAGAGGCAGAACGTCAACTGAAAAATTTCCTATCGCGCGGGATAGGGCCGCGCCGTAGAGCTGGAAAATCATCGATGTTTACGTACATCGATGTTTCGATGTTTCTAAGAAAAAAACATCGATGTAACGATACATCGCTCCATTCCGTACGCGGTCAAAATAATAGTAGTGCCCAGTAAGGCTATATAAAAACCACAAAAAAATAACTTTGTAAGCTCTTTAAAAAAATTATTTTAATTTTCATTAAAGCTTAACTAATAACACATAACAACTTGGAATTACTCAAAAGAATTATTAAGGAAAAATATAAATGTTGGATTTGACGAAAATTGAGTCGGTCAAAATAATAGTAGTGCAACTTTTAAAAAATTACCACAGGCTAAAAAAAAAATTTTCCGAAATACCTGGTTGATTGATTATATTATAGATCCATGGATACGAATTTTTTTGAGTATTTAGTTGAATATCCTTTATAATAAGGACTCCTCAGCGATTTTTCATGGAATCATTTTTATATGGGAGTATTTTTTAGAGTAATTTTTGAATGTCACACCAAAAAATCTCAATCGGATTGAGTTTCGGTGACTGTGCGGGCCATTTGATGACGTTTACCTGGTTGGCTGCAAGCCACTCTATGTACAATTTACTCGTATTTGCTGGACCGTTGCCCTTTTAAGACATCCAACAAGTGACATATCCTTTGAAATATATTGAAGCATCACGCCGACTTAGCATTTGACATATAAATGTCGATCCATTATAGTTCTGAGCCAATACACTGCCCTACCTCCATGGTACGCAAGGCTCGCCTAAATCATAACTGACGAAAAACCCGTACCTAACCGTTTTGCAAGTATTTTTAGCAGAGCTCGCACAAAAAGGTCGACCGTTTTGATCATAAGAATTGTTTCGGAGAGAGAGCGGAATAAAATTCTGAAAAGGGTCTCTCTCGCAGACGTTTTAGCTTTTTGCTTTGCTTGCGATTCAGCTCGATTGTAACGGGGAGCCGCAAAGAGTAAGCTCTCTGGAGAGAGAGAGTTTCGAAACTTATTCGCTCCCTCTTGAGTGGAAAAGAGAGCAAGAGAGGGAGAGGGATGAGGCACTCGTTTGAGTTCTTAATGAAAAATATACATATTCGCAAACAAATGTAAACACAAAATAATAAAGAAATAAATTCAAGGTTGTGTCAAATTTTATAAAGTTTATTTAATGTAATATATGTATTTATTTTAATGAGTAGCGTACATTCTTAAATCTTAATTATGAATTTAGTTTTACAACCAACAACGAATTTATATTATCTTGGTTTAGCGAAGAGCGCTTTTCGCTTAAAATAAAATTTAAGGCTGAGAACTAACTCTTGCAGAATGTGCAAAAAAAGACCGCGAAAAACCTGAGGCGAAGCGAGCGGAACTCACTGAAGAGAGCGAGCAAGCTCTCGCCTCTCAAGAGGGAGAGAATAGAAAAAGGGCCTATGTGAGATCTCTCTTTCAGCTCTTTAGCAACGTAACCGGTTAGGTAACCTTAATGTTGAGAGCTTTTGCTAAACGGGACCCGGACCCTGGGAGCTCTGATTTTTAGGAAAATTGTCTTAATTGTGGTCGTTTTAAATACTTTCGAGACCCACGGCCGTAAAAATACCTATTTTGGGCTCTTCCCGCAACAAAATGTTCCTACATTTTTTCGAGGGTCAGCTTAAATATTCTGAGGCAAATGTAACGGACGGTTAATCAACAGCAACTGTTAGCGGGCTGCTATGAGCACTATACTGTTAAGTATTCAATAGTTCGTCGTTACCAATACTGCGAGGAGAAGTTACCATCAC